>APFE030343624.1:2869-47578 GCA_000404065.3 Pinus taeda | reverse complement strand
GATATATATATATATATATGTATGTTGTATAGCGTAACCGAGGTGAGGTTCAGGACTTGGGAGCGAACATATAACCCATGGGAAAAGTGTATGCAGATAGCCGTGGGTTGAGCTACCCATATGCGTTGACCGAAAT
This sequence comes from Pinus taeda, assembly GCA_000404065.3. Taxonomy (NCBI): domain Eukaryota; kingdom Viridiplantae; phylum Streptophyta; class Pinopsida; order Pinales; family Pinaceae; genus Pinus; species Pinus taeda. Next base: position 47,442 of record APFE030343624.1, on the reverse strand, counting down.
TGTGTGCGGAACAGAAGTGTATATACGCATTATCGATGATCTTAACCAGAGCGGTACCAACGAATTCTTATGGATGTGGTAAGTGGGTATGCACATGACATATTGTATGTTTCTGTTAAGAATTGGAGAAGAATGTCATAGGTTATAAAGTATGGTTTCCATGGCGCTGCAAGTTAACAATAATGGGTTTTATAGCTGGTATGACAAACAAGCTCGGGTTGTTGTGTAATCATGAGATTACAAGCCCTGAATCAAGCTTTATATGCATGACCAGAGAAAGATCCTGGTAGTTGTGGCCTGGGAGTGGCCTGGGCTTCATCATTTTTGGTATCAGAGCCCGGCTCTGTATGAAAGTTTCTTGAGAAGTGGATTAAATGAAGTTCACACGTGAACAGATGCAGTTCACAAAGGAGGGGAAGATGACTGTTGATAGTCATTTTCAGAAATCTGATGAAGAGTACGAGAGGGAAAAGGCCAAAATAGCAATTCAGCTTGAATTGTTAATGGAGTTGTTGTAGGAAAATGTGAGAAACCAGATGCATGGTTGGACCATGAGAAAGAAGGTAAAGTGGTAGAAGTTGCATGCAAGAAGAGAAAAGCAGGTAAACATACAGTTGATGGAGGAGCTGAGGAAGCTCGAGCAGATGTTGAGTTGTAGAGAACTCAGAGAGGCTGAGTTGAAAATGGATTTTTCCATTTGTGGCCTAGAACATGGCAAAATTATGGGTGAAGAGATCAATGAGGAAGATCTCATGAACTATTGGGATAGTTCAGAAGCATCTGAAGAGGTAATGATGAGAGAAACAGGTAAGGCTATGAAGCCTTGTAAATTTTCTCACAATTCATGTATGTTTGCAGGATGTGCGATAGATTGTGAGCAGTCTGATGGAACTGTCATGAAGGACAATGAAGTTCTTGAGGTAAAGTATGGTAGAGGATACCTTTCAGAGAAGGAATGTGATGATTGGTCAACAGAAAATGAAGGTATGGAAAGTTGTGTAAAATTTCCGAGTTCTACTCCAGATGAAATTGTTCAGTTGTATCTGAAGTTAGATCTTCAGAAGAGAGAGTTGGAAAAGCAGAGGATCTATGTTCAAGGAAAGTTGTTGAAATACACAGAACAGGGCAAGATTTTCCAAACAGATGATGTGGAAAAGGGACTAACTGATAGTCTCACAAAGGAATTGAATCAACATACTAATGTGCTGATGGATGAAGGAATTTCAGAGAAACATACTGAAATGTTGCTAGCAACAGAGGAGGCACTAAAGCCTTATGTTGTTTATTCTAACAGTTGTTTTGTGAATGCAGGTATTGGTACTGAAGAACATTTGACTCCATTGAGTAGTCAAATGAAGGGAGAAGAAGTTTTCTGTTCCAGAAGACAAGAGGGTGAGGATGATCGGGTGGAAGTCAGAACAGAAACAAGCATAGAAGCAAGAAATCCACAAGTGACAATACCGATAAAGAGAGTAAAAACTGAGCAAGCCGTCTTAGCTCAGCACGCAGCAAGAAATCAACAGCCGGGAGATTATTTGGACCGAGAGATTGAAAGCATCAGAAGACTGATGATGAAAGTATCCCGGAAGAGGCCAGCCGCAGTGAAACAAAGAAGCAGCAGCAAAAGAAAGACAACAAAAGATTGCAAAATCACAGCCAGTGGAGCGATGCAACATAAAGTGTGGGATCCAGGCGGACAAAGATTTAAAATGCATGATCTGGAGATCATGATCATTTTCTACCTTGGGAGTCTGATGCAGGAGCATAAACTCGGAAAAATACCTTGTATTTATTAAAACTAAGGGGTCTCATGTTTTTGAGAAATTGTTAATTTTATGTAAATATTTATGAGATTTTGAGAGGATTTGAAATGTTTCCAAATAATTGGAAAACATGAGAGAATTTAGACTTGGGATATTTAAGAATTAATTATGAGCCTAAGTTAGATTTAGTTTCATAATTTAGGGATAAAATTCTAGATTATAGGGGTGTTGAGATACTTGGGGATTTTGTGGAGTGAGTAAAGGGATATGAACCAAAATTGGTTCAATTCAATTGATATAGATTAGTGAGATTGAGAGTGGAGAGGAGAGAATAGTGTGAGGGTTTCTGCTTGGGAGCCTTGGGCAATTGTAAAAAGGCCATCGATCTGGAATATATGGCCATGAAGAAAACTCTGTGTGAATGTCTGTTTTAATGTGAATATATTTATGTGGAATTAGAATTGTATGGATATGTTGGCACTTAACAAATGCTAAGATAGGGCTTTGCACGTGATGGCAGAATTCGGTGTTATATAACATTGCATGGCTTGAAGTCCGGTGTGTATCGTGGACCTGTTTGGTTGGAGTATCATATAACTGTTCTATTCTTTGAACTATCGCATAATTGTTGCTGTTGTTTAATGTGCACTGAAGATATATGGCCATGAATATGACAATCCTTTGTTTGACTGAGTTGGGGATATGGATTTCCCACGCATAGTAAACTGGGTCTTTTGATATGGCAAGAACGTTGTGTAAATTGTCAATTGTTAATTACAAATTGTGAATCCGCTTGACTGTGTTATATCGCCTTGAATTGATTGCATGTAGGTGCTGTCTGTCGTGTGATAGATCTCTGGTTTGAACGCATGTAGGTGCGTTGACAAATTACTGTTAAAATATTACAGGTTCCAAGTTAAGGGTGCGGACATAACCAGCGATTCCTCCTTGAATCGTTGCGAGAACGCATGGGAAAAATCGTATGTCCATGCAGTAGTATGCTGGTATGTATATGGTAATATATATATCATCATTCTGTTGTGTGAGACCAATGGAAGAATTCTAACCAGCGGCCTTATTCACCTGCAGCATAAGTGGAGAACTTGGCGAACATATAACCGGTGGATATATATATGTATGCTGTATAGCGTAACCGAGGTGAGGTTCAGGACTTGCGAGTGAACATAAAACCTGTGGGAAAAGTGTATGCAGATAGCCGTGGGTTGAGCTACCGATATGCGTTGACCGAAATTGTGTGCGGGAACAGAAGTGTATATACACATTATCGATGATCTTAACCAACGCGGTACCAAGGAATTCTTATGGATGTGGTAAGTGGGTATGCGCATGACATATTGTATGTTTCTGTTAAGAATTGGAGAAGAATGTCGTAGGTTATAAAGTATGGTTTCCATGGCACTGCAAGTTAACAATCATGGGTTTTATAGCTGGTATGACAAACAAGCTCGGGTTGTTGTGTAATCATGAGATTACAAGCCCTGAATCAAGCTTTATATGCATGACCAGAGAAAGATCCTGGTAGTTGTGGCCTGGGAGTGGCCTGGGCTTCATAATTTTGACTAAGTAACGTGGGAGGAGGTTAGTTAGTGTTGATTCCCACTGTAAGGAGGATCCTAAGAAGAAGGGCAAGAAAATGCTACTAGAGGATAAGGAGTAGTGCAAGTGATCAAAGCTATGAAGGAACATAGTTCGGTACCCCACGCAGAAAAGTGGAGGAAGAAGAGAAGTTATGTCCATGAAGCATGGATTTTTTTAACCCTAGACAGTAGAATCATACCATGCTTGGTGTCGAACCGATGACCCCACCCACATCTACACATATAGAGGCAAGTACTCAACATGTTGTAACGAATAGTGTAGAAGGTAATCATAGTAAAGAGGGTGGAGGTACTAGTAGCAGTAGAGTTATTCAAATAGTATGTGGAGTGTCGCAGAGTGCTTAAGGTTAGTCTAGTGCATGGAGAAGTGCACAATTTTCTAGTGGCATAGTAGGTGTGAAAAGAAGTACTTCATCAAGGAGTACTGTGCAGAGTACGATGACAAGTGTAGAATTGAGGATGCCTATGTTTCATGGTGTTAGGAATGGAGATTAAGAGAAAAAATTATTTGCTTGTGGGATTGTTTGGATACAAAAATAGTTTCTAGATGAGGCAATAAATATTGCGTAGTTAGAGGATTCCTTTAGGGACAATACATTGACATGGTACATGAAGTACAAGTGTGCGAATCTAACTGGACATGCCATGATGCTAAATGAAATTTAACCATTAATCATATACTTTTAGAAGTCTAAATATGATTACCAATGCATTATTAACTAGAGGGAGACAAAGCATGGTTCAAGCGAGTTGGTATGGGATTTCGACCAAAGCTTTATGATCTTGAAGGATAGGCTGACGATTGAGATTTAATGTGTAACATAAATAATGGTTCATTGCTAGTTTAATTCTTAATATTAGAATACCATTAACACAATAAAGAAACAATTCACAGTTGAAGACATTAGAATTTGTGCCGAAAATGGGCGCTTCTCCAGTAGGGAGCAGAGAAAATTGTGGTATGGCACAGGTGCAGTCTCAGTTGGTGACATTGACTCTTCAGTTATAGGGTCTAACTAAGGGGAAATAGAAGTGAGAGGAAGTGTGGTGTACTATGTGTAGGAAAAAATGTCACTACATAAATGATTGCAAGTTGATGACATACTATATGGGAACCGATGTAGCTAATCCTCTTGCGCAGGGTAGAGGAATGTGGTGTGAAGTTTGATGAGTATGGGGTTACACCCCATAGAATTGTTTGATCATTTAGAAGTATGAGGTGAATGCATGAACTTTATTTTGTGACTTTTGCAAATTGGTGTCGCATGATATCCAACATTTTCACATATTAGGATTGTTTCACAAATGTACATTTGATTCATTTAGGGTATAGGGACCCAAAGGAACTTAAGATACGATGAGAGGCTTTAACCATCGACGATATAATTATATTGGAAAATATAATCAGCCTAGACAAGGATAGGGAATGACAACTAGAGGTCTAAGAGGACTAATGAGAGGAAGATAAGGATTTGGAAGAGGTTGGGGACCTCTTGCATGTTATAATTATGGACAATAAGGACACCTTGCACGATCTTTTCCTAATCCATGTTTTACATGTACATATTGTAGGGCACAAGAATACACAACTAAGAATTTCCCATAACTGATTTCCAAATGGTAATAGAAGATGGTGCCAAACGTATAAATGATAGTAGTTAATCCTCGTAGGACCCAACAATGAATTGGTGCAGTAACTTGAGAAGGTGTTAGGATAAGACTCGATGCTGTGAAACCTGGGACCTCGCAGCTGCAGTGAGTTAGAAGGGCACCTTAAACTCCTCCAAATTTTTATCCCTCCCAAGAGAAGGCAATGTACAAATAATCTCGAAGGGAAATGGCCATTTCAGAATGGAAATATGAGACCCACTCAGAGAGGTGGTGATGCTAGTTTTCTATGATGGCACCACCTCTAGAGAATCTATGACAAAGGCTGATCCAATTCATAAGTTATTGCAAAGTTTCCTTCAGCTGGTGAAAAGTGAATAGACATTGGAGAACATGTGCATGATGGAGCAGTGTACTAAGAAAACTGAAGTAGCTACTGCATGAGCATAGCCACACGTAGTAAATTAGGTAGCACGAAGGAAAAGGACGAGAAAAGAATTTAGGTTTGGTGCACAATTGGGATACTATGAAATGAATAATATCATATTGGACTTAGGGTTTGATGTGAATATTATGCAAACAATTACTTGGGAAATGATGGGGAAGCCAAGGTTGACATGGTCTCCTATTCATCTAAGACTAGCCAACCAACATCATGTCTTCCCAATTGGTAGGTTGACCCGTGTATCAATAGATATTGATGGGGCTACAAGTACTACTAACTTTGGAGTTATAGATATCATTAATGACACCAATCCATACCCTTCTCTGTTATGAATTGATTGGGATTTTGATAATCAAGTAATTATTAACCTAAAAAATAGATACATTATTTTCGAAATAGGGGACATTCGAGTTATAGCATCTTTGGATCCTTCGAGAAGGAGACTGGTACATTGAGCTAGTTAAAGGAGAGTTGAGCCAAGAAGAACTGGACAATATTTACAATGTGATAGCACCTTGGGAGGATTATGTGAACCCTACCATGTATGGGATGTTGATATAGCATAGTGTGGGGTCTTTCACTTCTAACTCAGACGAGTTGTTGGAAAACTAGTAAAATAGACTACATGAGACCAATACTCCAAGACACAGACACCTTCACAGAGTAGTGCATTGGATCGGTACCAAGGTGCTCAACTCAACCTGATTTGATGTATTGTCCAAATTAACTAGTTTTGTGCAAGATTTTGAAGATCGAATACTGAAGCCTATAAGGATTCCCATGCTACACGTTGCATTGCGCGCTATCCTAGCTAGGTTGTGGGTTGTGCATAAGAGTCAGATTGCATGATGGAAACAATGCAAATAATTATTGTGCATCAAATTTGGAATCAATTTTGGGGTGCCTGGGTAGAAATAATCATGGATGGAATGCCCAAGGCCATATTTGAATAAGTGTCTTGCAACATGGACTAGAGGATGGGTGACGCAACAAGAGTGGGCACATAGATTTGTGCATACACTACATATTGTTCCCATGAGCTAGTATATTGAGTTGGAAGTGTGCAAAAGGAAAAAGGAATGAAATGAGATGGTGCAAAGCTTTAAAGTTACCTTTATTTTTTAGGAAGAAGAAACAACACTCGATAAGGCTTTGAAGGTACTGCGACAGAAGATTTTTACCAATCGATAGCCAATAGCAATAAAAGATATACCACTATGTCCTACACACAAGTATTTGTAGCAGATACAAGAGTTCATGGAATTTTATAATGTAGCAAAGATAGGAGAAGATTATGATGATCTTATAAATTTATAGATTCCATAAATTGAAGGGGAGCATCTAGTGAGTGGACCAGAATTGCAATCAGCCAAGCATGTGCAACCTATTAAAATTAAGAAGGCGAATATAGGGACAAAGGAAAATCCTAAAATGAAGTTATAGAGGACTATTGGGATGATGAAATGGTAGAGAAGGTTGCCTACCTACTACAAAACTACCAATATTTTTTCCCCAACACATTTGAAGAAATGGATGGAATATTTAGAGAATTGGGCAAGATAAAGATTGCATTACAAACTGAGGCTAAGCTTGTAAAACAATGACCTTATTGGTTGAATCTGGCATATAAATAAATGGTCAAGTGGTAATTGGACAAGATGCTACAAATAGGGGTCATTAAACCAGTAGAAGAATCTGAGTGGATAAGCTTGATGGTGATCCAAAATAAGAAGAAAAGGGAGATCAAAATTTGAGTAGACCTTCGTAAGCTAAATGATGCGTGTGCGCACAATCCCTTCTCTACTCCTTTCAATGACTATAATGAAGAATGTGGGTGGATAGGAAGCTTACTCATTTACTGATGGATTCTCTAGTTACCACCGAGGGAATGTTGCAAAGGAATATCAAAATAAGAGCACTTTCATGATAGAATGGGCTTGCTTCCAATACAAAGTCATGCCATTCATGTTTAAGAATAAACCAACCATCTTCTCACGCACAATGGTTGTGGCAATTAAGGAATTTATTTGTAAATTTTTAGAGGTGTATCTAGATGACTAAACTGTGTTCAGTCTATTGAAGAGGCATATTGAGGTTTTGTGGCTATTGTTGGACATGTGCAAACAGTTGTAGATCTCATTAAACATAAAGTAAGGTATATTTTTTTCACCTTTTGGTATCTTGTTGGGGCACGTAGTCTGTAAGATAGGTTTGCCAGTGGACCTAGCCAAGCTCACAGTAATAGTGGATCTACCACCACCCACATCAACTAGGAAATTGCGGTCTTCCTTGAGACATACAAGACATTATTGAAAGTTCATCTAAGTATACACTCTGATTACTTACCCTATCAAGAAGTTGTTTAAGAAAGGGACCAATTTTTAATGGAACGATGAGTGTCAACAAGATTTGGACACCTTGAAGGAGAAACTGACGCCTGCATCAATTTTGGTATTCCCAGATTGGCACAAGGAGTTCCATGCGCATGTTGATGCTTCATTTATTGAATTGGGTGTGATTTTAGCACAAACTAGGGATGGAGAGATTGATCATCCTATTTATTTTTCCAACAGGAAGTTATCTACAATTGAGAAAAACGATACCAAGACAAAGAGAGAAGGACTGGTAATGGTGTATGCACTTCAAAAGTTTAAGCATTACTTGCTAGGAAATAAGTTCAAATAATAAGTTAAACAATCCCATGTGAGGGGGGAGGATTTGCAAGTGGCTATTCTATTTCCAAAAATATGATTTTCAGGTGGTCTAGCCTAGCAAACTAAATGAAGGACCTGACCACTTGTCTTACATGACCATGGGCGAGGATGCACCGAATTTGGAGGAAAATCTACCAGATGCATAGTTTTTTGTTGTGCATATAGTAGATGTCCATTCCAAAGAGATTGAGAAATTTTTTAGTACACGGATGGCACCAGAATAGTATACTATTGCACTGAAGAAACAATTAGTAGTAAAAGCGACCGACTACTAGCTAATTGCAGGTTCCTAGAACAAGTTAGGTGTAAATGGAATTTTGTGCAAGTGAGTATTGGAGCATGAACGACTTATGATTTTGACTGAAGCACATGCAAGCATCACTGGAGGACATCATGCAGGATAGACTATGGCACAAAAGATATTTGACACAAGATTATGGTGGCTTACTCTACATATAGATGCTAAGGAGTTTTGGAGAACTTGTGACATATGTTGATGAGTGGGGAAGCCTTCCGAAAGATACAATATGCCCTTGGCTCCAACCTCACTCTACAACCATTGGACAAATGGAAAATTCATTTTGTGGGTCCAATCAACCCATCCACAAGGATAACTAGCATGCTATACATAATCACCACCACTAACTATTTGTCTAGATGGGTCAAATATTGCAACATAGAGACAATTGTGTGTTTCTTATTTAATAATGTAGTTACGATATTTTGATGTCTGGGGATTCTAATGAGTTATCAAGGCACACAATTTTTGAAAAATACTATTGCAACACTAACTAAAGAGTTATAGTTCTATCATCAGAAGAGCATAGCCTACAATCTACAAGTTAATGGTATAGTGGAGGCTTTTAATAAAATATTGGACACAGCTCTTACCAAGGTATGCAATGTGTAGCACGATAACTCAGATTTGAGGATATCAACAATTTTGTGGGCCTATTGGACCACATGCAAGAAGTTAACTGGAAAAACACCTTTTCAATTAGTGTATGGGGAGGAGGCAATAATGCCAATGGAGTTTTTGGTGTGAATATTGCACACTATAGTAGCCATGCAACTATCAAATTCTGACGCAATGAAGTAGATGTTACAAGAGTTACTGCAACTGGAGTAAGATCGCATAGTAGCCAACTTTAACCAAGAAGTGTAGAAAACCAAAGAGAAGGCATGACGTGAAAAAAGAATTAAGAAAAAGTCATTTCAAGTTGGAGATTTGGTACTGTTGTATGACAACAATTTTTTACGAAACCCGGGAAAATTCTAGATGCTTTCGACAGGGCTGTACATTATCCAACACATGAAAAATGTGGGAGTGCTACAATCGAAAATTTTGGATGGTACTTTGTGAGAGGGTTTTGTTAATGGGAGCTGATTGAAGTTGTACAAGGATAATTGAGCTCTTCTGCATCATACATGAGAAGAAAAAGGATTCTACTTGTTGTACATAAATAGTATGTTGATTATGGTTGATACTAGATTCATGTTGTTTCTAGTTTAGAGTTACTAAATATTGTTTGTTCTCTATTTTTTATAGTAGAAGTTATAAGATGGTTTTAAGATAAGTTACACTAAGTGCAAATATAGAACATTGAGCATCAGAGGGATTTTTTCGCACTAGTAGTGGTATAATACATAGTGCATAGTGTTGGGGCGATCCTAATTAGAGAAAGTCTATGTGCAGAAATGACGTGATTGTATGACAATGTCAGATAACTAAGCTTATTAATCAATGACACTATGATCAGTAGAATTACTCCAGTCGTCGAATCAAGCCAGTATTTCGACAATGGCAGACGATATGAAGTGAACCATGTGCTAAGAAGAATAATAATCACACTTAGCAGGGTAATAACTATTTAAAGGAAAGAAATTAACTTATGACATCCTAAATTAGATTATTGGCAATAGGAATGTGTTGGGTCCTTCGTTTTTTGAAGATATTTTTGGAAATAAGATTGCAGAGGAGTCACAGAGAAGAAAATGGATAGATATTTCAGAACAAGGCCACCTGAAAATAGAAAACGACAGATAATTATTGTATACTGGGACTCGAACAAGTACAAGAAAAGGAAACACATGCTCAATTTTGAAAGGATCAAGAAGGATAAAGACAAAAGGACCATATTTTGTCAAAGTGGACCGGATCAAGATCGAGGAACTTGTGTAATGACCAAATCCAGTTAGTGAGTCTATAAAAGAAGCCACAGATGGGAAAATCGGGAAGTTAGAGCTTGAAGCTAAGATAGTATTTCGATCTACTCAGTGTTTACGTGTTGAGAATCCATAACTTGCACAAATTTATGAGTCGTTTTTCTATGAATTGTAATGTTCTGTTGTAATGTATTTGATTTTAAGACATGAGAACCCACAAGTTTGTGTGGATATCTGTTGTAATGACTTCCTGAATAATAAAGAAAGTGTTGCAAGAATGATTTGTGTTATATGTCTTGATGAATGTGTGACCCCTTTAAAATTTTAATTATGTTTGCACATTTATCTATCTATTAATTCTTGTATGGTTGGCTTGTAATTAGATTTGATTGTGATCAATGATACTATGTCTGAACTTAATAAATAATGCGATGATAGTTTTGGTTTCACTCTAATCATCTAGATCTCTCTTATCTTTGTCTGTTCTGGCATCCCTCGAGTGAGATACTCCTTTTCTATGAAGGGAGTGAAAATGTCGACAATAAGCTAGACTACGAAGGTACTTTGTTGGTGATCTTAGGCCAAACCATAGCACCGAATGTATCAATTTTTTTGCCAACAAATGGTTCCATTGTCAGGGCCCTAAAATTACAAGAGGGATTTATATCGCGGTATCTAGAATTCTTAGCAAAGGTATTCAGGATTCATGGATGGGAATATTTTTCTTCTTATTCTATAATAGGGTAAATTGAGACATAAGAGTCTAGATGGGTAAAAGAAGAAGTTTTGTATGTTGATTCTACTTGTGGCCAATGCGAAATATTTTTCTTCAAGTTCATTGAAGTATTATAGAATTGGTTGAAGTGAGTGCAAGTGAAATAAGGATTTGGAAGTTGCCTTAGGCTCCATAGAGACTGATCTCCATCTAATTTGTTTGAACTTCACTAATTAGATATATATCTAACAAGGGCTATTGATTTTTGGGTAAATGCATCATTAGAAGGAAGGCTATATTATTGACTTTGCAACTGAAAAGCATCAGTCCTTTTCTAGAGTGAAAGTAGTATTTAAGTTTTGGTTGCAAGGAATATTGTTGAAAGAGATCCCACTTTGGATCAAAGTATTGATGGTTGAAGAAAATCTACTACTATTCCAAGAAGATCAGATGGTTTCTTCAAACCCTTAGTGTCGAGGATTAGATCTAGGGGGAGGAACGTTATGTCGTTGTGGAAAATGAGGGGTTGTTGCAATGGATCAATAAGAGTTGCATAAGGCATGAGATTTTAGATCATTTTAGAGTTAAAGGATAGATGACAAGTGGAAAGAAATGAATTTGCAGGAAATTAGGTGTAGAAGAAGGGAATTACAAAGGACAGGAGAAGTGGTGAAAAGTTCAACATCACGAAAGAACAACATGGGTAGTTCAGAGTTACAAGGAAAAGGAGAGAATCAGGGATCTCCTTTTAGCGAAATAGGGGACGCCAGCAGATGGGTCACAGGGAGCTCAAATGGCACAGATAGACCCTACTCAGAGTTAAGAGGATTTCATATTCTTGAGCCAACTATACAACTGATTACAATGCCTGGTGAGCATACTCTAGTAGATGATGATATGGATTTTGTGATGAGGTGATTATTATTTGAAGATCACTTGGTTCTTATTAATGGCTCTGCAACATAGTGGTACAACTCCTCCTATCCCTAACCTTCCCCTTGTATTGTATAAAAATACTTATTATTTCTTTTCTAAGTTGAGGAAGACTCTAAAATTTCAGCAAGTACATCTTAGATATAGTACTAGTAGTTCTAGTGGAGGAAGTAGTTTTAGTAGTGGTTTTCAGACAAGCTTTTTATATGCCATTTTGTCACATATGTTCAATGGACCTAAAAATAGGATAAATAAGCATCCTAAAAGCTTTATCATTATCCCTTTGCAAATCCCTAAGCATATCCTCTCCAAAAATTCTAAGCTTATGGTACAATCAGCCTAAAAAACATGTTTTTGTCCCAGCGCAACCTGCCCTTTGCTCCACCTACACTGGTCGCATGTTGCATAACTTAGCAGTTGCACTGATCTGTGTAGGTTTCTCTGCTTTGAAAGTGCATTGATTCTAGAAATTCGGGAAAAATAAAAAATCTTTTTGTTGATAGTGTTGGACCCGCCAACATTCATGGGATCTCCTCGATGTTATATCCCAATTAGATTTCACACGATTTAGTGTAGGAGTCTCATTCAGTATAAAGGATTGCTTGTCGAATCCTTACATATTTTCCTTGACTCTAACTGTCACCGAGAGAGAGGGATGAAATGATGTCTTCGAAAAGCAAGAAGATGTAGGCCCCCTCTACAGGGTCTGGGGCAATGCCCTGGGGAAATTGTTTTTGGACCCTATATTAGGTGGGTGGACCTACCTATGGTTTTGTGTGTGGTTCTTGCACATGATTTTGGGTGTGATTGTTGGGAAGCAGATCCCCCCATAGCATGTTTTTGGGGCTTAAAGCCCGAGTTTCATTCAATGTAATGTAAAGACTCCACGAAGTAGGGTGCGGAGCGCGAGAGTCTAGGGTTGTCCACCCTAAAATAATGTAAAGTTGAGTCAACCTACCCATGGTCTGTGGACCATGGGATTGTATAAATAGAGCGAGGCTCTAAGTGAAAAGAGAGTTCTAAGTTTTGAAAAAGGAATAAATAGATGTGAAGGCATGGTTAGAAGATAGAAGTGGATCTGAAGTGTATTGGGTTGTAGTGGTAGGTAGAGGCTCTGCAGCTGAGTGCGCAGAGGCCTAGTAGAGTCCGTAGCTGAGTGCACAGACCCTTGCAGCTGAGTGCGCAAAGGCCTAGTAGAGTCTGCAGCTGAGTGCGTGGACCCTTGTAGCTGAGTGCGCAGGGCAGAGTTGGGTCTGTAACTAAACATGAGTATTAATAAAGATAAGATTGATTCAGAATATTTTGCGTCTGTTTGTAGATCTACATTTCTATGTTCTAGTTATCTTTATGCATTTATATTGTTTTCGAGCATGCACGCTTATCTGAAAGTTGAATAAGTAATAAGAATATTAGGCCTGCACAAACTAACTTAAGCACTAATATAATAGCACAGTAAGAATCAGATCGGAATAATACTGTATTCACAAAGGTGGGCATGGGTTGAGAAGAATAGAAAGCTACGCAGAGTAGTGCAACATGCAGATTAGGATTGCGAACCTCCAGAACCTTCATCAAGACATCCCTAGGGTGCGGAAAATTAGTTCCAGCAACCTCCCATACTACCTCAAGTGAGACCTTAGTCCATGATCTGCAGACTGTCACCGAAAGGGCTAGTAGTACCGGGATTTGCTTGGCTAAACTCACTGCTAGACATGGGCCAAGCCCCATGTAGCCAAAAAATGGCTCCATTGCTGGGACCAGGATCTGCCTAAGGGATGTCTGATGTTGTGCCACTGGAACCCAACAAAGAAGGAAATTGAAGAGTGGTTGGACAAGAAGATTCACGAGTTCGCAACACAGGAAAATAGAACTCCACAGGTATCTGAGAAAAGGTTGTTGGATCATTACGTGTATACTAAAATCCACAAGATTTTATTTGCATCCTTTCCCTCTAAAATGTATGAGTGGATCGCGAGATTAGTCAATAGCCAGGGAAGGTGTAAGCTCGACCAACCGATAGTGTGGACTTTGGAATTAGTGCGTATATTAGAGGCATTAGAATACAAGATCACGTGAGTTGTGGACCATTGGCTCGACTAGATAATAGGGGGGTTTATCACTAAGTTTGCGATAGACACGACCGTGAGCTATGGTGAAGAAAAATGACATTTTCTCAAGGGACGACGAGGTAAGTACATTAAATCTCTGAATACCTAGAATAAGATGTTGTTGTGTGAAATGTGGGTTAGGCAAATACATTAATGTTTGGAACGACGCAGATCAAAAAGATCTACAAAGGTAGCAGGGAATTAGGAAATAGTCCCTTAATTTCACCTTCGCCAAAAAGCGAGGAAGAGCTCACTTGGGTCTCTCTGAGAAGTGCAGTCAGCTTGATAAGGCAGCACATTCCGTAGTTACCACCTCCACCCACGCCACCACTCGCTTCACCTCCCTCACCTCCATCTCCACCCACTCCACCTCCACCACCCCCGCAGTTTAGCATGGTGAGCATGATCAAGCTACCCATATTCAGAGGAGTAGGGAACGAGGATTCAGACCAGTTTTGGTTTGTGGTAGGAGCAGTGTGGGAAGCACAAGGGGTCCCGGATGACAACATTAAGAAGGCTACATTGGTGAGTGCGCTGCAGGATCGTGCATTGACATGGTATATCAAGCACTGTAAGGACCACCCAAATGCAGGGATAGCAGAGATCTACAATGCGTTGAGCAGAGAATTTAGCCAGTCGAAATTAAAGACACTGTCAATCATCGGGTTTAAAGAGATCGCGATGCTTCAAGGAAAGACCCCCTAGGATCTGGATTAGCGGTTGAAGAGTATGATCCACGAGGCTAATATGACACTAATGAATCCGCAGCACCGTGCATGGTTTGTGGCATCTTTGACATCGTAGCTGAGGATGGCGCTGTCACAATAGAAGCTTTCAACCCATGTCGAAGTGTTGGAAATGGCGATGAGGTTGCATGAGACCCTGATACAAGATCTTGGGTTGGGAGTTCAACAAATCCACGCGCAACTACAGAACCTTTTCCTAGAAATGCAGAGCTTGAAGCAAGACAGGGCACCGTGGCTAGAGGCGCGCGAGGAAGTATGGTGCATAAAATGCAAAGACCAGGGCCATGACAAGGATCACTGACTAGTATTCACGAACTACTTAGTAGGAGGGGGACCAATGCCATTGAGACCAGAGGCACAAGCATGGCCGGGTGCGACACCCACGCTATGGTGCACGATTTGTCAGATAGGAGGAAAACACATGACAGATAATTGTCATTTGTTACAGAAGTATACACCGACTCCTCAGCAGTTGTTTTGTAATTTTTGCAAGTCGGTAGGCAACAACGAGCACACTTGTCACAGTTACAAGTTAATGATGGATCGGACCCCAGCCTATAGGGTGCAGACTGAAATGCGAGGCCTCGACCCAGCTGCAGGGATGGCGCGCACTGGATTCCAGGGGCAAGGTCGAGGACGAGGAGGAATGGGACCAGGAAGGGGCCGCAGACAATTATTTTGTTACAATTGTGGAGGACCAGGGCCCGCGATTGTACCAACCCGACGAGAATATCATGTTCATACTATGCTCAGTTTGATCATGAAATGGTAGATTGTCCTATGTTGATTGCACAGATGTGTGAGAAAGGGGTACTCTAGCCTCCTCCGACTCAAAATATCCAAATGATGAGGTCTGAACGATGCGAAGAAGATCCAAATGTGAACATGGTGCTCATAAGCGGTGCGACCACAGGGGAGGATAAGGGGAAGTAGCCCGAGGAAGATACATGGGTTTGTAATGCTCCTACAGAGGAACCTGAGTTTGACTTAGAATGCACAAAGGAGACATTGATGGAAGTTAAGAAGAGCTTCGCAGATGCCTCCTCTTTAGGTAGTAAGGATCAACCAGAGCCAGGAATGGATCCTTCTATGCTTACTACCTTTCTAGAGACATGCATGAAACTATTGTGCGACAACAAGGCAGCGAAGGGACTACAAGAGCTGATCAGTTGATGCGCGGGGTTGGGAGAACCGCTTGTAGTCCAGAAATTAGGAAAGCATGCCTTGCATACTGGAAGGGAAATGAGATTGATGGTGCAGATTGGTGAGTATGAAATGGATCAGGTCATCCTAGATCTGGGATCGGACGCGAATGTGTTACCAAAGAAAACATGGGAACGCATGGGCAGGCCCATGTTGCAGTGGTCCTCTATTAAATTATGAATGGCGAACCAATAGAAGAGTTTGCCCATGGGGAGGTTGCAAGGGGTAACAGTTGACATCGAAGGCGCGAGCACACAAACAAACTTTGAAGTAATAGAGATTGTCGATGATAGCAATCCTTATCCCGCATTGCTAGGAATAGAATGGGTCACTGATATGAATGGAGTCATCAACCTGAAGAAGCGGAAGATGATATTCGAGAAAAAGTCCCTACACGTAGTCGTTCTGCTAGACCCAGCTGAAGGAGTGCGCTACACCGAACCAGTGCATGATCATGAAAGCGATGATGAGCTAGATTGTATTTACTAGATAATGGCATGAGACCAGGATCAGGTGAACACGACTACAAATGGGAGAATCTTGTGGGAGCGCGAAAGCTCCTACACTTCGGATTCAGACGAGGAAGTAGAACGATGGAAGCATTGGTTGCACGAAGTGACAACGCTGAAATGCAACATGATGATTAGATCATTGCACTGTATGATAACAGTGGCAAGGGAACTACCATCATATGATGGAGTGATAGTAGTGGATGAATTCCTAGAAAAATTTGAAAGTGCAGTACCAGAACAGCAATGGTTCGATGCACTGAGATGAGCACTACGTGAACCACCTACACGATGATGGAGTACACATCAAGGCAAGTTTGAGGACTGCGCAGATGCAGAAGGATGATGTGCCTACAGTTTAGAAGACCCCAACTTTGACCAAGAGTCAGGTAGCCAGGATGGAACATCTTGCACGCCCACCTGCGTTGATGGGTACCGACGTGTGTTGTGCAGTACACAAAAACACACCCCAAACTAAGAATCGGAAATCGGAATAGGACGCAGCAACAGGAAAAGCGACGCGCCCCACAGAGGTTCCACATAGAAGCATTCAAGAAGGTATGTAGAATCCTGAATAGGTTTACCAGGCGGGACGAACTGATTGGGACCTGTGCGTACCAGTGGTCCGATGGGCCTATAGGGCCATGCACAAGAACCTGAGTGCGGAAATGATTCTAAAGATGATGAGCAGAGTTGGGGCCATAGTTTTGGAAAAGAATCCTCACGCAATAACCCCCATAATTGGGACATCACACGAGGACTAGAATGAAGGGATTATGCTGTCACGTAAGGATGAACATACGCATATTCAAGAAGCCATTTGGCGAGGGAACCTTGAACTTCATGAACTCGAAGAAGATCGGGTACGGCTGAGAAAGAAAAGCATGATATTGGACAAAGATATCAACAAAATGGAAACCGAAGTCATGCAAGCATGTTGTGCCGAGAAACTACACATGATGGGACAAGGTATAGCCAGCCATACTACTGCATTAGAAGAATTTGTGGCCCTGCTACCATGGTTGCGACTGCACCTTACTAGACAAAGTAAATGTGGGAGCACACCATATAAGGAAGAACGCGAGGTGCTGAGTGGCACAAGGGTAACTAAGGAGGGCCCGCGGACCAGGTTGGAAGGTGACTTGAAACCTCACACCGATGGTGCGACCACCTTCGTGGAGAGCACAGTCTCAGTGCTCCCAGTAGTTGAAAGAGAGCGCAGGACCATAAACGAGTATGTATGGGAGCTGCGTGATACGGATATTGCCTACAGGATCGTATGTCACAGGGGTCGCGGACGCGCATAGGGGGCTACGCTGCTACACGGGTAGGCTGGAAGGTGACCGTTGGTGTCACTGTTCATGACAAGAGGTCCAATTCAAGGAAGAAAGGACTAGGCGACGGGCAATTAAGACACAAATTAAGAGCTAGATTTGGGATGATTTGCTGCCAAGAAGGCATTAATGACTCAGAAGTGGGGGGAGGGTCAAATTCAAATTCAAAAGATGCTATAAAACCCCCAGGGCTAGCCACAAGGCTACACTTGGTTGTTTGAAAATTGAGCAAGTACAGAGCATTGAGTTCCGTGTACTCTTACCATCCTCAAGTGTAGACACAATGACGTCTACTAGAACAAGAGTGCGATTCACGAAGTTACTGCGGAGCCCATATGGCCCATGAGGAGCCTGGAGAGGCAACAGCTTTGCCAGAAGTTCCAAAATCACCACGCATGCTGCGGCCACAGAAAGATAAGTAACTGATAGGGCCAGTCCGGGTATCCCCAAGAAACCCATGATTTGGAAAATTTTCAATGGCAGAGAAGGGAAAAGTCATCACCATTGAAACAAAGGAGGAGGAGGAAGACTTGTAAGCCCTGATCACCCAAATTGAGGCGCAAGACGATGAGGCAGAGGATGTCTCCCAAATTCCTTCCGCAATAAAGTTACCTCCTTACATCCCCCCGTGGAAGGGGAAAGCCAAGGTACCAAAAGGACCTGGAGGCCACAAAGATTGTGCTCTAGACCCTGCTCCTCCCCAATGATATAAGATTTGAAGGTCCATCGTTGGGACGAGTACCTACTATGAAGTTTGAATATTGGGACCTTGCAGACAGCGAGAAGTTCCCACAATTTTCCGCGGAGAATTTAATGAAGCAAAAATGGTTGCGCGGTGTGGAGAGGGCTGGGTTACTCCATTTGCGATGGATACCCCACTACCACCATGCGCCTATCACCATTTGTCATCAGGCAACTGTTGTGCCTGGAGCATGATGGGTATCTCTGGTTGAAACCAATTCCCATCACGGCCGATCTAATTCACCGAATTTCTTGACTACTAGTCAAAGGAAATGACCTCGTGACCATCGTAGGAAAAAGCAGCAACTTGGCCCTCGCAGAAGCCATGAAGGTCAAATATAAACTAGAAAAGAGAAAGCGGGGGTACGCAATAGAAAGCATTAAAGACCAAGGGGTGCGCATAGCCACCCAGATGCTGGCTGGCAAGCTAATGAGGAAATGTCACGCCGACAAAGTACTAGCATCTGTGATTGCATTGGTAGAGCAATGCACAGAGGGGGTCCAGTTCAACTGGGCACAGTTCCTCCGCGACGTGTTCTTGACAAATTACAGGGAGGCCTAGGATCAGGGTAAGGGCTTCCACTATACGTGGTTGCTCTTATCCATCCTGTTGGTTGCCAGGGAGCTTCCATAGGACAGCTAGTTTCCCACTACTAAGGGTGACCTACCCGAAGCCGCGAGGTACACCTTGCTCTGGGCTACAAAAGACGCGAATAGGATTCGCGAGATAAAGGTGTTCGTGGAGGCGAGCATCCGAACATGGATAAAATGCAGGCTGCGCTTGTCCCCTACAGTTCATAACAGCTTGCAAAGCGCAACAGAATTCAAGGCAGATATGCATAACCTGTATATCCGGGCACACAAGGATCTAGCACGAAAATGGGTGAAGCTTCCGTTCATCACAACGGATGATGCGATCTTCGTAGTAATGGAGTCATGGCCTCTAGAGTGGCACACACCAGACTTGGCAGAAATGGAGAAGGTCGCAGCGCAGCAACGAAAGAAGGACACCAATCTGCGCATCGCGAAGTTGGTTGAGAGAAGGCACTAGGAACAAGAAGCAGCCACATGGCAGAAGGCGGCTGATGCGACAGTAGCAGCGCAGACAGCAGAGACCACAACTACACCAACCAGAGTGCTTGAGGAGGGCCAAGAGATGTCCACGGGGCAGCAAACCAGGGAAGGGGATGGGACAGAGGAACGCGTGAACCCCGGTTCCGCATCAACCCAACTAAAGTGGTCACGCAGCCCTGAGAAAATAGCTCCCCGAAAGAAAGGAAAAGCCACGAAGATGTCCGTCGACCCGATCATGCTCACAGAAGGTGATCTATTGGATATCAACAATAAAATTCGTGAAGCCACGAAGTTCGCACTCCAGGGATTGCGGATGGAGCAGAACATTGTGTTGGGGGCACTCAGCATGCAGCTACATGGTTTACAGGTACAACACCCCCAAATAGGCACAATGGCCTAGTATGTCATAGTAGGAACCGCTTACGTTGAGCAAACACTGCGCACCCGTATGGGTAACATCTTCGTATTACCCGAAGGCGCGCTAGCAGCAGCAAGCGGGGATGATTGGGTTACGATGAGCAGCATGAAGGCCATCATCTTGAACTTGGCCACCCTGCCACGCGAAATTTTGTACCAACTGCAAGATGGGGTCATCGAAAAGCTCCGCACATGGGAAGGGCGAGCGATCGAAGTCCTGCATGAATATAAAATCAACATGGACCAGCTCAACATTCAGTGAGATGAGTTGGTTGCACAAGCTCGTGGGCTAGAATAGGCTGTATAGGATGCCTGCAAGAATGTTCCAGAGTTGGCCGTGCCGACAGAGCTACCAGTAGCAAAGGGGGTCCATAGATTGGTGGCTGGAGTCTCCGAGGCGTGAGGGGAAATGTCAAAGGTTGAGTTGGAGCTGAACCTGCAAATCGTTGAGCTGCGATTGATGGCGCAACCTTCCACAACCCCAGAAGTCAAAGAGACTATCCACATGGGGTTGGAACGAATTGGCTAGGCGACACAGGGGTGCACCAAGATGTTGGAGCAAGCACTAACCATACTTACATACCTACAGGAAGACCCGAACCTACAACACCTAAAAATAGAGGCACGCGAGTTACAGTAGGAGTACGACAGTGTCCGAGGCACCGTGCAGATGGTTGCCCTTACTCAACGACTCACCAGACTACAACAAGCAAGGGCACTGAAGGACCAATCAGACACCGCGCACCAAAAGGAAGCCCTGCTTAAATCACACATCCAACCATGGATGGACGAAGCATTCACAATTACAGCTACCATTGAAGGGAAGCTGGGACAGATGCAGGAACTGTATGCGGTTGGACAAGAATGTGACCCTGCTCACGAAAGTTCAGAGATATGCGTTCAACAAGTACAATAGGCAGCGGAACAGTGTGCTGTAGACACCCAAGCTGCACGACACTTACTACATGGACTTCACACCAAGATGGCCGCACCAGCAGAGTGACTCGGGACGAGTCACGATGATTGTGTTGGGGGCCTGTTGGGCAGCAGATCCCCCCATAGTATGTTTTTGGGGCTTAAATCCCGAGTTTCGATCAATGTAATGTAAAGAATCTGCGAAGTACGGATGCGAAGCACGAGAGTCTAGGGTTGTCGACCTAAAATAATGTAAAATAATGTAAACTTGAGTCAGCCTACCCATGGTTCGCGGACCATGGGATTGCATAAATAAAGTGAGGCTCTAAGTGAAAAGAGAGTTCTAAGTTTTGAAAAATGAATAGATAGATGCAAAGGCATGGTTAGAAGATAGAAGTGGATCTGAAGTGTATTGGGTCATAGTGGTAGGTAGAGGTTGTGCAGCTGAGTGCGCAAAGCCCTAGTAGAGTTCACAGCTGAGTGCGTGGACCCTTGCAGCTGAGTGTGTAGGGTGGAGTCGGGGCTATAACTAAACTTGAGTATTAATAAAGATAAGATTGATTCAAAATATTGTGCATCTATTTGTAGATATGTATTTCTATGTTCTGGTTATCTTTAGGCATTTATATTATTTTCGAGCATGCACTCTTATCTTAAAGTTGAATAAGTAATAAAAATATTGGGCCCGCACAAACTAAGTTAAGCACTAATATAATAGCACAATAAGGATCAGATCATAATAATATTGTACTCACAAAGGTGCGCACAGGTTGCAAATAATAGAAAGCTGCGCGGAGCAGCGTATTGTGCATATTAGGGTCGTGAACCTCCAGAACCTTCATCAAGACATCCCTAGGGTGTGAAAACCTGGTTCCAGCACCCTCCCATACTACTTCGGGTGAGACTTTAGTCCACAATCCACAGACTTTTTCTGAAAGGGCCAGTAGTACCAGGATTTGCTTGGCTAAACTCACTATTGAACTTGGGTCAGGCCCCATGTAGCCAACAATGATGATTTTCTTCCCATGGTATTTTGTAGATCCAGTCAAGAGAACTATGGTTATGTCTAATCCAGGATTAATGGGTTGGGGTTTATGGATGCTTTGGGATGTATATATATGTATTGTAACATTGAAAGGAATATAATGAAAAATCAATCTGGTAGTCCCAGTTTTGGGATTGAGGGGAAAATCTTTGTGTATATATGTTTTATGTTTTATGTTTTATGCTCTATCCATTCTTTATTTTCTATTTTTTAGAATTCATATGCAGGTAGTTTTTATACGAGGTTAAAACCTACATTTGGTATCAGAGTTTTTTTGGCTTCAAGGGGACGCCTTTGTTGCTGAGGGTTTTTCTCGAGCCTGTGGTAGACCGTGTTCAGTGAGAAATCTGTAGGATCAATTCTTGTGGTGAAAGAAGATGACAAGCAGTGGAAAGATAGAGATCAAGAAATTTAGTGGTCAGAGTTTTGAGTTGTGGAAACTCAAGATGGAGGGTCTGCTGGTGGATAAATATGAGTGGATCGTGGTAGATTCGGGCACTAAACCAACGACAATGTCAACTAAATACTGGGCAAAGTTGGATCACAAGGCAAAGTTCACAATACGGTTGTGTATCTTAGATTAAGTATTGTTGAATACATCATGGGAAGCTTTGGCGAAGGCTTTGTGTAAAAAGTTATGGACTTTGTACCAATCTAAGTCTCTGGTGAATAAAATGTTCCTAAGGAAAAAGTTGTATAACCTGAGGATGAAGGATTGAGACTCGGTGATAAAGCATCTGAATGCCTTTAATATTGTGGTAAGCCAGTTGTTATATTTTGATATAAAAATTTTGGATGAAGATAAGTGCATCAGTTTGTCGTGTTCACTACCAGATTCGTGGGATAGTCTGGTTGTTGCAATAGGTAGCAATGTGATTGCCTTGCATTTTGATGAAATAGACTCATCCTTGTTGTCGGAGGAGATGAGACAGAAAAATATGAAGGGCTAGAATGGTGATGCCTTGCCTGTATGAGGACGGTCCTAGAACAGAAACAAACTAAATGCTCAAGTGGGATATCTAAATCTAGAGGGAGATCTAAATCTCCAGGAAAACCTGTAAAGGTGTGCTGGAAATGCTGAAAGGAAGGGCGCTTCAAAAAGGACTGTAGATCTAAAACTCTCAAGAAATGAAAGGGATATGATGATGCTCCTTCTATAGAGGAAAAAACCACCTCAGATGAAGGTGGGGATGTACTTGGCTTCTTCTTTCAAGTACACATGTAGATCATGAGGTATGGTTGATTGAATTAGGTGCATTATATCACTTCACTCCCCACAAGGAGTGGTTCTATGAGTATGATAAATATGATGGTGGTGATGTATTCTTAGGGGATGGTAGGAAGGCTAGAATCATCGATCACAGAAAAGTAAAGTTGAATTTGCAAGGTGGAAGTATTATAAAACTTTTGGGTATTCTGCATATTCCTGCATTGGCTAGAAATTTGATTTTTGTAAGCAAGCTAGATGATGTAGGTGTAAAAACAATGTTTGAGAAAGCTACCTGCAAGATGGTTCGGGGAGCACTAGTATTGATGTGAGGAGTTCAGATTGGAAGTATGTACAAGCTTCAAGGTAGCACTATTATTCATGGGTGCAATAATTCTGTGGTTCTTGAAAGTGGAGCAGAAAATCTAGTGGTATTTGGAGAAAAGACCATGCTATGGCATCAAAGGCTAGGAAATATTGGAGAGAAGGGCCTTCCAATAATTCATGGTAATGGTATGATAGAATATATGTCTAATTGCTCTATAGATTTTGATTTCAGTGAAAATTGTGTATATGGGAAGCATAATCGAGTGAGTTTCTTCTCTGCTACTGAGAGGGCGAAACAAATATTAGAGCTTGTGCAGAATGATGTGTTTGGACCTGTTTCATTTCCATCACCTGGAAATTATGTGTATTATGTATCATTTATAGATGACTTCTCAAGGAATACATGGATATATTTCCTCATGAAGAAATCTGAAGTCTTTGACAGGTTTAAAGAATTTAAGGCTTTGGTGGAAAAACAAACAAATAAGATGATAAAGGTGTTGAGGACAGATAACAATGGAGAGTTTTGCAAGAAGGAATTTCAAGAGTTCTGTAAGAAGTATGGTATAGCACGACAGAACATTACTCCATACACACTAAAATGGAATTGCAGAAAGAATGAACAGGACGTTAATGGAAAATTCAAGAAGCATGCTCATTGGCACTGGGTTAGGACAAGAATTCTGGGCAGAGGCAGTGGAGAGTGCATGTTACCTAGTCAACGTATAACCTTCATCAGTGTTGGAGGATAAAACTCGACAAGAGGTATGGACTGGTAAGAAACGCTCTCTTTCACATTTGAGGGTACATATGTACATGTTCCAAAGGAGAAAAGAACCAAGTTGGATAGTAAATCTGAAAGGTGAACCTTTATTAGGTATAAGGATGGTTTAAAAGTTTATAATCTTTGGAACCTAGAAACAAGGAGGGTTGTGTACAGCCACGATGTTGTGTTTAGATAGGTGAAAGATGTTATTAAACATGAAGTCCTACCAAAGGAACCTTAGAAGATATAGTTTCAGCTAAAGGAAGAGGGATCAGACTATACAGCAGAAGAGGAATTAGAAGATGAAGAGCCACAAACTCCAGCTATGAGAAGATCAGTTCAAGAAAGAAGTCATCTAGAAAGGTATAGTCTAGCCGCTTTTTGTTCAAATTTTTGTTTATCTATTACTGATGATGATCCCAAAACTATCAGGCCTCGAATGTGGTGGAGTTTTCGACTTGAAGAAAACCCATTAGTATCAAATGGGTGTTGAAGAAGAAGATGATTGCAAAAGGTAAGGTGGAAAAATACAAAGCTTGGTTGGTAGCAAAAGGTTATTCCAAGGTTCCAGGAATTGATTTTGGTAATATTTTTTCTCCTATTGCCAAGGTAGCTTCTATTAGATTACTTTTATCTTTTCTGCTGCTTTTGATTTTGAGGTAGAACAAATGGATGTGAAGACAACATTTCTTCATGAGGATTTGGAAGAAGAGATCTACATGAACCAACCTGAAGGCTTTGTGGTGAAGGGTAAGAAAGGACTAGTGGTTAGGTTAAAATAGTCTCTGTATGTGTTAAAATAGTCACCAAGGATGTGGTAGCAGAAATTTGATACATATATATGGGGACTTGGCTTCACCAGAAGCAAAGCAAATCACTGTGTGTATTTTAAATTAATTGGTGACCGTGTTATTTGTTTGGTCTTGTATGTGGATGATATGTTGTTGATTGGAAATAAAAAAGAAATTATCCAAGAATTGAAGACCCAATTGTCCTCCAAATTCGACATGAAAGATATTGGTGCTGCAAACTATATTTTGGGCATGGAAATTAAATGAGATAGGGAAAAGAGGAAGCTATGGTTAAACCAGAGGAAGTATGTTGATACAAGTTCTCGAGGTTTAATAGCTAGGATAGTAAATCGATGAAGGTTCCTATTCCCGTCGGTGTAAAGTTATCTGCTAAATAATGTCCCAAGACACAAGAAGAGGAAGAGGACATGTCCCGTGTTCCATACGCAAGTGTAGTTGGTAGTCTGATGTATGCAATGGTATGTACTAGACTAGACATTGCACATGCAGTGGGAGTATTGAGTATGTTTATTTCAAAACCAGGGAAGGATCATTGGACAACAGTGAAGCGGGTTTTCGTGGCACTAGTGATAATGGTTTATGCTACAAAGGAAGACCACGATCCGATAGAGTTTTGGACATCCATGGATTTTTTGATGCAAACTGGGCTGGAGATCTTGATCAAAGAAGATCTACAAATGGGTATGTATTTAACTTGTTTGGAGGTGCAGTCAGTTGGATGACCAAGAGACAATCTATATTGGCACTTTCAACTACAGAGGCATAATACATGGCAACCGCTCATGCAAGAAAGGAACAAATTTGGTTACAAATATTGTGTTCAAGTATGGGGTTGGTACAACAAGTTATAATGATAAAATATGATAGGAAAAGTGAAATTTTCTTGGAAAATAACCTTGCTTATCATTCAAAGACAAAGAAAATTGATGTTCAGTATCACTTTGTGAGGGATATGGTTAAGGAAAGAAAGGTGTTGCTGGTAAAGGTGGACATTGTGAAGAATGCTTCAGATGCATTGACAAAGTTTGTGAGCATTGAGAAGTTTTCCTGGTGTAGATAAAAAATGGGCGTTGTAGGGTTAGACCAATGATTAATCTCTCATGTGGCCCCATGTGGAAATAAAACAACAAGTGGGAGAATGTTGGTTGTGTGTTATATTATTTCCACAAATAGCCCCATGCGTGGGGGAACGACAATTCCACCTGTTCATTGCATTGGGCGTAACAGGGGGGTGGAAACCTCCCCTATCAGGGGGTTTGAGGGGGAGTTAGCCCCCCTCTATGAGGTCCAGGGAAGCACCCCAAGGAAAATTGCTTTGGACCATATATTAGGTGGGCGTACCTACCGATGGTTTTGTGTGTGGTTTTTGCACATGGTTTTGGGTATGATGGTTTTCTTCCATGGTATTTTGTAGATCCAGTCAAGGGAACTACTGTTATGTTCTAATCCAATGTTTATGGATGCTTCGACATGTATATATATATGCATTGTAACACTGAAAGGAATATAATGAAAAATCAATCTAGTAGTCCCGGTTTTTGGATCCAAGGGAAAATATCTGTGTATATTTGTTTTATGTTTTATGCTCTCGCCATTTTTTATTTTCTATTTCTTAGAATTTGAATGCAGGTAATTTTTGTACAGGGTTAAAACCTACACGTTGCTCAGTTGGGAAATTTTTCTGAAAATGGCTAAGTGTGAGATCGGTGAGGTCGGTGATGAACTTTGAATCTGATCGCACACTTCGAATATTTTGATGACATGAAACATAGATCATCCAAACACATGAGAAAATAATTTCCATCTATGTGATAGCTTTATGACAAGTTACGACAAGTGCGACACTTAAGATAAACTTTGGGATGACCATGAAGACACTTCTGCGACAATGCTTAGAACTTTGTGAATGAGTGCAACAGATGTTTACATAGTTAGGAAAATTCATATACATACAGACAGACCCTTAAAACCATCATAATAAGCTTGTAAACATTGTGCGACAACCAAACATGCCAAAAGATGATAGTTTACCCAGAATGCAAAAGGGAAGAAAATACGTCAAGACAGCTCATCACATAAGCTTTGATGTTTGCATAAAGAATGTACAAGACCAAGGAATGCTCCAAAATTGAGTGTAAGCCAAAATTTTAGAGGGTGTTGTAGCAGCTACAACACTTAGTGACACATTGGTTGAATTCCAACTTCTCTATCTCGGTTAACTTATTCTATGTAAGGCTTCGGTTCTTTAAGGAGTATTGATTCATCATACAGATTACTTTGATATTCCCACTTACCCCACAAGTAGACATGTTCCCCATTATGCCTTCTCAGTTGAACACAACATAAGATTCAACGATATCACAATGTTTCAATTTGGAAAGGGTAGTGCATCTCGTGAGCTTAATATTTCCATAATATAATTTTTCATCTCTGGTGTTGCTCTGCTACCAGCAAGCTTGGACAGTACCCTGATGGAGTCACCCAAGAACACAAACATTTCTCTGCTACCAGTGAGCCTAGACAGGACCTTGACGAAGTTGTTTGCTTCACCTTTACTTATGTATTTTAAAGAGGACTGTGAATAAGAACTTATTTATTTTGGGACAAAAGAGGGATCCCGACTTATTGAGAGTAGGAGGGGTTATTCCTTTAGAGAATCATATAGAGACATATGATTTAGGTTTTCTTGTTTAGATTTTTCCCCTTCTTTGCTTCTACTAGTTGGATAAGTATGAAGACACTGAAAAATAAACACTGAGTGTAGGCATGAGGTTTTCGAAAGACATGGGTTCATGGTTGGACCAAAACTCTCCTTACGGACGAATTGTATTTTCCTTCAGAACTTCATCGGACAAAATATAACCAGCACAAGGAAGATGGATAGAAGGTTAGCCAAATGTTGAAGTGTCACAAGTCTCTTTATAGTTTGGCCACACACATACTTAGAAGCCACAACATGTACATGCACAACACTTATTCACATGACGAAAACAAAACGAAACTCAAGAAGACAAGAAAGAAAAGACCATGTACATAGGGTAGGGAACAACCCAAAATATTCATTGGAAGTAATGCTTTAAGTCTTGGTCATTGACAAGGAGAGGTTCAATCTTACAGTCAAGTGATTGAAGACAATAAGTGTGCTAGCCAAGACTTCCGTGCACTCTGAATGGATGAATCCATGGGGAGTGAAATTTAGTGTGTTTTCCTTTGTTCTCATGGGCTTTATCCCACTTCAAGAATAAGTCATCCACACTGAAGTTATTTTTCCATGTAAATTTCTTATCCAACCACCTCTTGATATGACTTTGTTGAAGTGAAATTTTTTCTTTTTCTTTCAACCTTTCTTCCTGTAGCTTCCGAAGGGTGTCCATCCTATGTTGCACTAATAGACACCACTTGCCTTTGGATTCTTGTGAGAGATGGAGGGTAGGCAAATAGATGTTGGGCAAGAGGATGTATTATTTTCATATTCCAGGAAGTAATGGGAGGTGTTTAGTGAAGTCTTCGGTGTGACTCGGTCAACCCATAAGGAAATTACCAAAGTGAAGTGTCATTTTTATACTCAAAGAAATGGTCTTTTTTATAATGCGGTTTAGGTTCTTTTTCATGGGTTCAGGAAGACCATTCCCTTACGGATAATAATTGGCTGAGTGTTTCAATATAATACCATTTTCCAATGTAAAATTGTAGAGTATTAATGATGAGAAGTATGTTGCATTGACGAAAATAAGTGAAGTAGGACTACCAAACCTGGAAATCATGTTTTGCTGCAGAAAGATAATGACTTTTGGATCACTCACCTATTTGGGAAAAACTACTTCTGTCCACCGCGTGAAGTAATGTGTGGCAGTAAGGATGTAGCAATGCTGCTTTGATGAATGGGAAAATATTTCTCCAATAATATCCAAGCCCCACTATTGAAATGTTCTTCCACTGCAATGGGTTGCAATGGGGCAGCTAACTTCTTATTTCTGCTAGCACACCTATGAAAGGTTGGACACTTATGGGAATAAGCATGAGCACCTCTTAATAATGTAGGCCAATAAAATTCAACTAGCATGACCTTATGCGCTATTATGTTGCCCACAAAGTAACCCCCAGCTAGTCCATCATGGAGATCACACAATACTTTTTTTGAATCATGTGCTTTCAAACACCTGAGCAGTACTTCGTAGTGGTGCTTCTTGAAAAGCACCCCATGCACCAACTGATAGGATAATTCCTTAATTCTTAGTTCCCTCTTATGACATGGGGAAAGGTAGGAGGGCACGGTGTCGTTTTGAATGTATTGGCGCACATTAGCGTACCAATAGTTTATTCTCATAGTGGGGAAGGATCACTCAACATTGTACATCTCAATTTCTTTCTCCCATCTTGAAAGGCCTTCTTCTTCTTTTGCATACATTACTTCTATCACTAGTTGACAAATACCATGGCCCTTGATTGTGTGAACTGGATTGATATCTAGATCATATTCTTGCAACCCAATCATCCAGTTTTCTCTCCTTTCACCCAACTCTTGTTGAACGAGAAATGATTTGAATGTCGGATGCAGAACAAAGGTAATGCAATGATTCTTAAATAGATAGGGTTGAAAGTGATTTACCTCCATGTATGCCACATAATCTTGTTTATCGATGATGGGCTATTTAATTTATTGTCTTTGCAGACTGATGCTCATGAAAGAGATAGGTCGCTCATTTTTCAAATCATCCTATGGTGAGAGAAGTGTCAGAAGCAAAGGTATAGAGAAAAAAATATTTGTTGAAGTTTGGGCTATAAAATGTAGGTGCTTCTATGGTAGCCTATTTAATATGGGAAAACACATCCTTTTCCCTTTTATCCCATTTGTAAATCTCATCCTTCCTCACCATTTCCTATATTAGATTAACAATTTGGGCGTAATCGGATATCAACTTGCAGAGGAAAATAATTTTCCCCAAGAAGAACTACATAGCCTTTTTGTTCAATTGGAAGGGAATCTGTGTGATTTCTTTGACCATGTCTGGGTCTATCTTAATCCCACTCTTTGAGATAATGTGGCTCAGGAGATTACCCTCAGAAATTGCGAAGATACTTTTCTTGGGATTTAAGGATATCACATACTTGTGACATCAATCAAAAGTTTTCTTTAAGTGGCGTATGTGGTCTAACCTCTATTTAGAAAAGACTATTACATCATCAAGATAGACCAATACACTCCATCCCATTAGTCCGCTGAAAGTGATTTCCATTGCACGTTGAAAAGTTGCATAAGCATTGATTAGCCCAAACAACATTCGCCTGAATATGAACGCGCCCCACTTTGTGTGACATGTGGTCTTAAGTCTGTCAAGATCCAAAAATAGAACCTAGTGGTATCCTAAATAAATTTCTAGCAAAGAAAACATTTTTGAACTTGATACTATTTGTAGTGTTTATTCCATGGATGACACGGGGTAGTTTTCCTTCTCCGAGGCACAATTGATATTTCAGAAGTCGACACATAAGTGGATTTCCCCAGACTTCTTTTTCACTCGGACCAAATTTGACACGCAAGTTGAGTGCTCCACTGTTACAGGTCTATTTTGGCACATCACTCCCGATATTCAGATCAGTACTATTAGGGCTCATCAAACCCTAATTCAGTTGTTACATGCCCTAGAGAAGTCAACTCATTGAATGCTTCTTTCTATGAAAGTTTCCTGGCATGAAGCCTTCCGCAAATTCGTCCTTTGGACACCAGCAAAGCCCAAGCCTTGAGACAGTGCGCTGTAGAGTAGGCAAGCCCATTGTGGCCTGCACTGCAGTGCACTTAGGACCTCTTTAGCCTGCGTTGGGCGAGATTGAGTGAAATTTGCATAGGGTTTTAGGAATATTCCTTCATTCTAGATGATTCTAGAAGGTTCCCATTCTTATCTCTTCATATGAGCTCGAAATTGGATACACTAAGGATCCATTAACCTCCTATCCTCTCATCCCTTGCTCCATGGAAACTAACTCCGAGTTTGGAAGGCCATTCAATACCCTCATTTATGACAAAACCACCTCCATTTCCTATAAATTGAACACTCATCATAGTGATCAAGGGGCTAGAATCTGAAGTTTGTAAGGAAATTCTGTTGGTTTGAGAATTGAGTTCATGTTAAGCAATGTTATGCTATTGGAGTAATGTTCTTTTGATGTGGCGAGGGTTGGACTGAAGTTGGAGGAGTGGAACAGGATCGAACTGTATTGGGTGATACTCTTCCTTCTACATTAATAAAGAGTTTATTCCTTTTCTCATATGATTGTTCATATCTGTGATGATTATGTGTTTCAATGTCTTCGATTCCATTGTTTTATAGTAGATAGATTATGTATGCTTTGATCATTTCTTGTTTTTGTTTCTCTTGATACAGGTATCAATTGAGCGAGTTTAGTTCAAGTGGGAGTGACGGGAGTGATTCAAAAGAGATATAGGAAGTGAAAGGCTATGAACAAGTTCCTCCATCTCATCTATCTTCTATAAGAAAAGATTAAACTACTTTCTTTATGTTGTTCTAGGTGTAGTCACCCACCTAGGGAAAATGTGTTTATTCGTAGATGAAAATTCCATATAACATGCACTCTGTATATGATCTAGGCATCCAACAATTTCCTTAACTCTTTCTAAATAAGAGGCTCAAGTGTTGGTTGTACTTTTCTCATTTTTTTTTTTAAATGGATTGACCCCTTCTTTTATTAGCATCACATGTTGGATGATTTTCATGTCATCTATTTTAAGCTCATCATATGTCCAAGCAAACACATCTCGATATTGCTTAAATATGCAGATAAAGGCTTTCCGCTCTTGTGGTGTACAACAAGTACCAAGATTGACATACTTCAGATCATTTTTTCCCCAAGTTAATATTCTCGTGTGACAACGTGGAACTATGGGTTTTAACATCAACAGGTCTCCAAAAGGGATTCTGCAAGTCATACAACTTTTCCAATTGTACCACACCCTTTGGGATGAGATTTCCTTTATTTTCACTAGTTGTATCCTGCAATGCCTTTTCATGCTCGCCTTCATTGATCGCTACATCTTTGAACACATCTACGTTCGCCATGAAGCACAATATCTACTGGTCATCATAAAAGTCATGTAAATTAATGATATTATCGAGGACGAATGGCTTATAATTTCAACAAAAAAATTGTCTCTCAATGGTGACAACTTAACAACAGCATTTGCTAATGCATTCACAACTATGTTACACATTCTTGGAATAGAAAGTGTGAAATCAGATGCCATACCTCTTGTTTATAGCTTCTAAGATGAGGTGACACACAATGTATGGTATTGCGTACCTATCAAACCACAATTTCTGAGTCAAATTCTACTTTCAAGTTGGAAACATTGAGGTCAATGGCTCTTTGTAAGCCCAAGATGAGTGCTTCATATTCTGCAGTGTTGTTCGTGCACTCAAATTCCAAGCATCTAGAGATCAAATGATTTCTCTATAGCAGATCTATTAATATGCAACTAGCTCCAGAGCCCTCATGCGTTTTGGAACCATCGAAGTACAAAGTCCACATATCATATGTACAGGGACTGAAAAATACACTAGTACTATTATTACTACTACTAACTAGACAAAGGTCATTTTCACCAGTTGGACTAGGAAGGAGCTCCAAATGTGTATCTGGTGGTAATGGGGATGGTTATGTAAGATAACACCCTAGTTGGGTTTCCATGAAGCAGTTTTCGGAGATTAGTTTTGCGAAATCCACTGGTTCATTATTTCCATTCAAGGGAGTGACAATATGTTTCATGTATCTTCCTCAATTCACCCGAATTTGATTATTTTTTCCCTTATATGGAATCCATAAATGTGACGAGTCAATAGAAAAGTACCCTTGTAGCTTTCTGGACCAATCTCTACTCAACAACACTCCATATGCTTTTGGAATGTCCACAATTATGATGTTGGTACATTGGTGGACTCATCCATAGGATGATGAACGAATGATCACATCTCTGAGTTCACCAATTGCATGAACATGAGCTATGTCCAGCTGAATAATCTGTGCA
Source organism: Pinus taeda (assembly GCA_000404065.3). NCBI lineage: Eukaryota > Viridiplantae > Streptophyta > Pinopsida > Pinales > Pinaceae > Pinus > Pinus taeda. The sequence goes on along the minus strand of APFE030343624.1, from coordinate 14,234 downwards.
TCAGTTTTGTCCCATTTTGCATTCATTTTCTTGGTGAAATATAATGGAATTATGTTCATCGATGCACTGGAATCAACCAAGTAATTGTGTACATTGAAATTAAAGATTTTGAAAGTTAACAGAAAAGGGGGGCAGAGTGTATTTTCATCCATTGTTAAAGCATTAAGTAAAGATTTGAGGGAACCAAAAGACATACAAGATCCCTTTTCATAAGAGACATCGTTACTTGCAGAGGACTACCCAAGTGCTCGTAAGAGATTGTCTCACTACCTCATGATATTTGTTAACTCAGACATTGAAATGTTCACAAGAACCTTCTTCATGTCACTAACTATGTCGTAGTCCATAACGGGAAGAATGGTCGAAGTGTTTGGGAGCGTGACTTGGTTTCTGAGTTCCAAAGTGATGGTTTTGTCCTTACTACTTATGGAAGTACTTTTCAATTTACATTAAAAGATAGAGACCTTTTCAATTGATTGTTTGGTCTTCCCCTTCGACCTCGTCTTCCCCATCAAGCATGGAATACCATTTCACACTTTTTTTCTATGTGTCATAGCTATAATACCAAAATTGATGCCAAATCCTGACAACTTGGGACACGATTAATGGTTGGAGTTTGGAAACATCATTAACTCATTTACATTTTTGAATTAAATTTCTTATTCACAGAATCTCCAACAAGTTTCTAACATTTTTTTTCTAAATTGTAAAAACTAAGTAGATATATTCGTAGATAATTGTATATCTAATTCCTCTTCTATCATTACTAAAATTTGGATCACTTGAAATTTTCCAAAAAAGGAATCCAAGCTCCCTATTTTTTCCAAAAAGTCTTAGCTTTGTTTATATTTTTTCTCCCTACAGATCTAGTCTGTTTTACTAAATAAATAAAAAATACTTCCATCTATATCCAAAAAAGTAGATAATATTTCTTATTTTTTCTAAAATCATTCCTATCTAAATTTTGTGATCTTTAAACTAAAACAAAACTCATTTACTAATAAAATAAAGGAATCTAATTCCTTCCACATTTCATTTGTTTTTTTCCAATTTCAAGAGTAAGATGCTCTTGCATCATCAAGGTATTTGGGTCTTTGGTGGTTCTTATCACGTCTTCAATTTCAATTCCTTTCCCTCTCCTTTTTGGGGGTTTATGGCTTAATTCTATTGATATCCTGCTCTTTGGTTCAGTCTTCTCTAACACTCTATAACATATAGTTTCCTATTTATTTGGAGTTCATGTAGGGCGATGTTTCTATGAGTCAATTATATATTGATGTGTTATTTCCTTGGGGTGTTTCAGGGGGCTCTATTATCTCTATTGTCTCTAGTTTGTAGTTAGGGAGGACCTAGTTGGTTTTTCTTCTCTTTGGGGGAGTTGGTCAAGGTCGTGGCTTTGTGTATGGTATCATTTTTATTTGACCTCAGTGCCTCATCAGAGCATGCAAAACAATAGAGAGGATAATGGGTGTGGCCAACAAAGTTAGTTCTATGCTTAGACCCATGCCAGGAAACGATTGTCATTTATCACTCATTGACGTCTCCTAGCATTTAGGAGGAGATTCATCAATTGGAGACCTATGTCATTAATGATCGCTATGCCTGTTTAGATTCAAAAATAATGGAGGAGGTTTCCAATTAGCTCCCTCACCCTGGTGATACCAGGGGAAGAAGGAACCAATACTTACATTCCTTTACCTTCCATGGGAAGATGAAGACTTTGTTAAATAGAGTTATGAAGGAGAAACATTAAAATAGGAACGATATCGTTACTTCCCTGAATAAAATCCAAAGCGTGCAACATTATTGGCAATCTTGTCTAGAGAGAATGGATGCTCTCTTGGGTTACCTGGGAAACCACCTACAATATGAGCTTAAGCCATTTGCATTAGTTGGTACAAGTGCAAGGAATGATGCTCCTATGACATCTTCATATTCTCGATTCTTTTTTTTTTAGTTATTTTGTTTTATCTTGTAGCCTTGTTTTGATATGGTACGAATGTGATCATGGTAGTTTCTTTATGTTGATGCTATATTTCTCTTTTTACTTGCCAATAGATCAAGTTTCCTTTATGGTGGATTGACGCTGGTTTATTTTTGAACAATGGCCTTTCAACGATGTATCTTGAATTTTAAAGGCAATACAAAAATTAACTCGCAAAAAGATTAATAAAGTTTTTTGGAATGTCAATGTGTGAGATGAGTGAGTATGTCCAACATAGACACTCAACCCATCATTGGGGAAAACAGCTAAATCTTTTATATAATAATGAGTGGAATTTCCACCTTAAACACGTAACATTTTCACTCATCTTCCACAATAAAATTCGAAAAAACTATTGAATATGTGGTAGTACATTAAAAACATAGGCACCATATTTATTAGAAAGAAGAGTAAAAGAATAAATAGTCTTTCAAAACTAGCGAATACAATATTAATAAAAAACATTTTCATAATTATAAAAGGATTAATATATTTTAACTCACTTTAATTTAAGGTATTAGTAGCATCCCTCCAAGAATCAAATCCCATATTTAACATAATAGTAATTTGTAATTAACTCATAGATACTTGTTTAGCTTAATATGATTTTATTCAAATTTCTGTATGTGTTGTTGTTGTTTTTTTGTTAGATTCTTATATTATAGTCAAATCAAAAAACTCCAATAAGAATGGAGTAGCAAAGAAAATCAAATATAATACAATCTAGCAAAATTGTTGCAAAATTTAAATTAACAAACAAAATAAAATTGTCATCAATATTCAAGGATCCAGAATGAAGCAAAAACATATAACACCATTTAAATTAACAAACAAAATCAAATCAAATATAATACAATCTAATATCAAGTGAAAACATGTAACATTATTTAAATTAACAAACAAAATAGAATTTTCATCCATATTCAAGGAAACTAATGAACAAAACCTAATAACAGACATTGGTAAAGACGTAAGTAATTCTCACCTAATGACTCCTTATCATATAATAATAAGTCGCCGATAGGCGTATAGATATCAACTTTGGGTACAAAGAGGTTTATTGACTTTTTTATTAGTCCCTGCCATTTGGCAATGGCCAGGGACTATAGTAATCAGTTTTGTTTGACTTAGCATTAATTCCAAGTGCTATTTAGGAGAATGTCTGGGTTAAAGCAAAGTTTTGAAATGCTATGTGCGAGGATAACCAAAGTGCTCAGGTTTGCCATCTTATTTGGCCTCTTCCCGAGGAGGGAGAGGCCTGAACTTAGGTTATCTTCGTTAAAGCTGGTTTATATTTGCTGACGGTCAGAGGATTTCATGTTTTAATGTTAGTGTCCCTTAGCATTAGTTTGGAGATGCTATGATAACCGCTTTGTACCCACCGCTTATGTCTGGTTCTGTCTGCATATAACAAGTGTCATACAGGTTAACAGGTGTCATACAGGTTGCATACCAGGTGCCATAGGTTCCATACCAGGTGCTACACTGTCAAAGTCATAAACTTCCAGGTGCTACACTGTCAAAGTCATAAAACTTCCATCGCAGAGCACTGTCATTGTTGACAAAGCAAACATGAACAGCATAAGAAAACAAGAATGGTTATCCAAACAATAATTGCTACCAGGTTGTAGTCGCTCTAAGGCTGTGGGTGATCTCCGATCTCTACTGAAGTGACGCTGTGGGTGATCTTCGAACATGAATAACGATAGACTGCTCAGCCTGACTCCTGTTGAAGTTCTGCTAAAGTCCTCCTCCCTCTGCTCACCGGACAGGTATTTGCATTTGCTCTGCAATTCACCATAATCAATTTGTCTCCATAATGGAATTTTAACAACGGTAGCATAATTATAGGTATTTGCATTTGCTCTGCAATTCACCATAATCAATTTGTCTCCATAATGGAATTTTAACACGGTAGCATAATTATGGTATTGCATTTGCTCTGCAATTCACCATAATCAATTTGTCTCCATAATGGAATTTAACAGCGGTAGCATAATTATTTTGCTACAGAATTAAACGTCAGCTTAGAATTTGTGTTAATCCTTTCCATCACCGAACGGAGGATGCTAGGTATCAGACTGTTACTAGAAACAAGAAAACGTCAAAAAATAATTTGGCGCTTAAAGAAGATATTCCTACACGAAGGAACTGGGTCTCTCAGCAGTCTCTTTACAGAAGATTTAATTAATCGAACGAGAATTTTCCAGGTTTAGGCTCCCAAATTCCAAAAAATAATGTCTCAGGGAACTGCCTCCAACTAGCAACAACCTTTACGGAATTTGAATAGTGGAAGCAGTTATCCTAAGCCTATTACAAACCCTTGAACTCAGAATTCCCTTCGAATCGAGAGGGTTTCTAAACATTAGAGGGTAAGCCAATATTCAAATATGCATTCTTTAATATCTATCTAGATTAAGTTACACGGTAAAGAATTCAAAATAAACAAGAAAACAGGGACACTCTACTGCTACTTCCTGCACCTTCCTAAAAACTAATAGAATCAATGCTAGAGATCGACCTGATACTAAAGATCAATGCAAGAGATGGACCTAAAGATTTTTTGGAGGATTGCAATATCAACCAGGCACACAACATTTTAGTTAGCTGTGATTCCCGCAGTCTATCCCCCATTGTCAGTCATCCTACTTTTTGCATACATTGGGCCTTCTGCATGGGCATTTACACGGATACCACCATTTCACTGTGAGCAGGGGCATTGCACAGAGAGACACTGACATGCGTCTTCGACCTTGCGGGCATGCTAGCTTCTGCATCTGCATCTAATGCATTAAAGCCTGACCCCCTTCACTTCTGCATCTAATGCATTAAATCCTGACCCCCTTCACTCGATGGCGAATCCTATTTCCACCTCCATAGAAAAGTTAATGCTATGGAGGTACTTATGTCAGAGGCTGGCGACAGCATCCAAGTAACCTTTCCGGCACCCAGTAAATTCCTCCCGGCTGCCCAGCAGATTCCTCCCGGCCCTGCCCGCCGCCACCACCACCTTACAATTCTTGTCAAATCACAATTGATGCCACGATGAAGTACTTCGGCGCCGCGGATCAGATCCACCATATCCAATCCATGCCCCAGGATTAATGCGCCCTCACTAACCTCCTCGGCCTGGCTCTTATCTACAAAGAATAGTATGGCCATTTGAAAGCGGCGAACAGGAGAACCACGCGGGTGAAGCAAAGCGAACAAAGGCCACGGACACCTGGTTATCGAGAGCAATTAGCTGCAATTGAAGCAACTGCCATAACTGCCGGACCAGTAAGAAAACGAAGAACCATTCCAAAGTTTGCATTTGTTTTTCCACATGCTATAAGTAGAGGTTGAAGAGCCATTTTTAAACCTGTCATCCGAAAAGTTGTGTGATTTATTTGCAGTAAGCTTTGCATGTATTGATCAAGAGAAACTCACAAGCCGCAGAATTTCCACAAGCTACAAACATAGTTTCACTCCTAACGTTATTTCTATAGTCCTTGTCACCATTTGCCAGTGCCTGCAATAAGTTCTGGAATTGGGTCGGCACCCAATTTTTCTTTGTCAAGATACTCTACATCCCAATACTTGTTTCCAGGGTTGGTCACAATAAATGCACCAACATTTTCAATTGGTCATTCACTACATCATCTAACACGTTGTGGATTTTCTCCGCCCTTACCAAATATTCAATAGAGTTTTGTTCAATTGCCTTTTAAATCTTGGGGTTCTTCTCATAAAACTGATGTGTTTTGAAGTATTCAAGGGCATTCGTGAATAGAAATAGAAGGAGAGGTTCAATATTAATTCATTTGACACAGATCTGCAGCAGTACAGAAATACCAGTTTAGTGGGTGGAAAATTAAAATTGAGGTTTGGAAATTTAGCGCACCTTGTAGTGTTTCAGCATTGGCTACATGGCGAGGCTCGTCGTAACCTGCATCATATGTCAACACATCTCTTTCACAAAATGCACTTAACAAATCGTCATCAATTAAGCTAAAACGTCTGACCTCTGTAGAAATGTTCAGAAATTCTAAAACAAAATTTGAACGTTCACACGCCAGACATTTTATACAACAAAGTCTGTGCCAAAATGACAACAAATATTTGGCATTAGACATATATAAACTGAACAGATGCTTGAGTAACATTTAAGCGGGAAGAACTATAAGAGATCCTAGGCAAAAGACAACAAAATAAGGGAAAAATCAGAAAATTACTTGCAATAAGTTTATTGGTTATTATAGAGATGAGAAAGGTGAAGGGTTTACACAAATCAACATTCAGTTGAGAGTTAAGATAGTAGGATCTAATCTTTAGAAATCTTTAAATAGTTTAACATTAAATCTGACAAAGTGATAGCTAAAAAAGTTCTTCTCAAGAAAATGATATATATATATTCTCGGTCACAGTTAGTCATTCCAGAGACATTTAATAAAGTGTTTTTTAATCTGTTAAAGTGGAACGTAGTTTACTAAAAATCCATCTGTGATTGCAGCGATCGTTTTTAAATCAACGTTACAAGATGATGTGGAAAGGATAGTTGTTCAATTCATGAATTCTTATCCTGTTCCGAAGATATTGAAATCGCTCGATGGTGTTCAAATGACCTACTAATTCGATGATTTAACTTATTCATTATACTTGGAAATCTCCAAGCTAGTATCACGATGAGAGAGTACAATTTAATGTGCTGGAAGAATCCCATATTTCCATTCCAATATATATATATAGTTTAACATTAAATCTGAGAAAGTGATAGCTAAAAAAGTTCTTCTCAAGAAAATGATAGACATGCATGAAATGCTTTTTCAATATTTTGTACCATGTTATTTTTTAAATAAAATACCTGCAATTTGTAGCCTTAGCAATTCTTAAGTTTTTCAGAGAGGAAAGTGTCAAGAACATATCAACCGAATGATCATTTTTTTGGGAAGGAAAATAACTAGAACATGTCAACTGAATACTAGCCACTAAATGTATTCTTGGTTCAGGGCTGCTAATGATGGACAAAAAGTTTATCTATTATATTGAAAAAAAACAAGATAGAGTGATTAGGCCGTGGTATGAAAGTAACTCACCTAGACTAAACATGGCCATCCCAAGGCCTGCATCACATAAAATCTTTACAAAACCGTCAAGAATCTTAGATAAATAAAAATGGTGAAAGTTAAAAATAGTTTGATTTATTTATATTACATAAACAGTAATGTGCTCAGAATTTAAGTGCCAACAGACCAACCACCGTATATTTAGCTTATATCTATTCACTTTGCTAACTGGAAAAATATATATTTATGTGTTGACATTATTTAACTCTTTTCATTATTTATGTGTTGAGATTTTATCATCTACATAAAAAGTTGAGTTGCAACAAATAGATATGTTCTTTGTCCAGTAACGTATTATATATAGTTTTTTGATATATTATGGCTTTTTAAATATATCAAGGATTTAAGAACATTTTATTCTATTCCAGTTTTCAAAATTTTAGTGTTTAAAATGTATTTTAGTGTTTATTCTATTATTATGTTGTTCTTTTTAGATTATGGTATATGGAGAGCATTAGTGTCTTTACTGTCCTCGTTATGTTTGCAAGGAAAAAATATGTCCTGTAAAAAAATGTTATCCTATTTTGCCTTTGTTGAAGAATCCATAGAGCCCTCCCCCATGGAGTGTGCGGGTTACGAGCAGTATGTGCATCTCCCCGAGCTCAGTGCCATGTGGAAATTCAAGGAATGGCCTGGTTGGTCTAGAGAGGGGTTGGTAAAGGCTGCCTTACAGTCATTGGAGATTACTTTTCAGTTTGTTTCGTCTGTCCTCTGTGACACAAGGACTTACATTGACAAAGAGGAATGGAAGAGAAGGCTTGAATCCTTAATTAGTTCCCAGATTGAGTTGATTTCAATGATTTGTGAAAATGACAAGCAGGTTCCCACTCTTCAGTTGTCAGTAAGTAGTGGTGTTCTCTCATGGAAAGTTTTCCATGAGGTATGGCAGAGACCTGGTGCTTTACCCGTGGTTAGCAGAACAAGTGAAGAGAGCTTACTTCCTCGTTTGGGTACATGGAAAAGCGCTGAAGCTATGGTTTCCAGAATATGGCTTGCCATTGAAGGCCATATGCAGAGGACTCCCTTCACTTTAGGTCTGGGGGAACCAAATATGTCAGGTAAGCCTCTTCTTGAATATGATAGAATCTGCAAGCCAAGATATTTGCACTCTTTAAAACAACATAAACAGTTCCATAATCTAGAAGATGCCAAGCTTTGGAATGTCCTCCAGATCTTTGAGGCGTGGGTATTTGTAGGCCAAGAATTGTTGCAGAGAGTATATGAAAGAATAGACTCTGGGGATTTTGTAGGAGCATCCACAGACTGTTGGATGGTTGAAAGGATGTGGAACATGCTCACAGAAATTGTGAATTTGCTTCTAGTGATGGACCTAGATGATTTCCTTTTCCTTAAACACCAGTTGGCAATTAGCAGCACTAGTACGCTTGCAGGTGCATATTGCCTTCGGTCTACCCCCCTTAGAGACCTTACAAATGCATGCAAGGAACTAAGGCATCTGGTGCCCAAAGTGATCGGTGTTGAGGCTGATCCAAAGGGTGGACCAAGGCTCCAGGAGGCACTTATGCATTTGTTTCATTCACATGGACTGCGCTCACATAACACTTCAGGTGCTTACAATGTTGCAACAATACATGTTCTGTTGGCCTTCCAGGCAATAGAAGTCGCGGTGAAAAGGTTTTTCTTCTCATATCAGCAGCTGGTAGTAACAACCATGGGTAGCACTGAAATGAAGGGTCCATCATATCTAGGTGCTTGTGATGCCCTACGTCATATATATTTTGAACCACCTTATTTCCCCAGTGTGGATGGTGCAAAGACATTTTTGGGTTACTATTGGCACTAAAAGTTACAACTATGGTGGATGGTACACTGGAAGATCTACAGACAAATCAAGTGAAATGTACAAGAGAAAGAATAGTGCCTTCAGTTTTTCAATGTATTACCCCAAATACATACATACACTTTTTACATTGACAGTTTTGAGTACTATACATATTATTATATTGGAAAAGGATTAGACTCATTTTTTTTCATCCCCATCAGTACGACCAATGAATAGAACAGTGGTAGAAATTTGGGATTTTTTTTTTTTCCCTCCCCAACGTGGATAGGATACTAACGATTCATAGTGTGCAATTCCTCCTTCGTTAAATAGTGTAAAAGATTGTCCAAAATTAAAAAGGTAATTATTAAAATTATTAAATTTTACGAGTTGTTTCTTTTTTTAATTTTTTAATTCTTTACCTAAATTTTATGATGAGTTTAATGATATTTATATAATTCATTATAAATTTTAACATGAAATGTAGTTTAATGCTGTTATTTTTATATATTTTTTTAAGATTTTTTTATTCAGTGTGTGAAACTGAGATAATTATAATTTTAATTTGTTAAGTTTATTTAATGGAATGCATCATAATTTTTTTGATGCAATTTTTTTTTTTTTTTAATCAGATTTTTTGTTTTTTAAGATTTTTTAATTCACTGTGTGAAATTGAGATAATTATAATTTTAGATTATTGAATTTATTTAATGGAATGTATCATAAAAAATTTAATGTATTAAATCTATATCATATTCAAGCTACATTCCTACAATAAATATCCACTCATTTCCAAAGTTTTGAGAAAAAATATTAGATAATGCAGTTCAGATTGACTAATAACATATAATTAGTATAGTTTTTTATCTCTACATTTATTTTACAAAGTACTCTGATACTTCTTCATACTCTACTTTAATTTTCTTGCATATGGCCTTGTGTTCTTGCTTAAGATGTCATTTAATTTAACTGAATTTATGGTAAAGGTATAAATTTTGCCTTTAGTTTTAATTTTGAGTGATTTTGATTTGATTGCCTTAGATTTGTTAAATTTGATTTTTGATAAATAGTTTTACATGCTTGATTAATATAGGAAAAATACAAAAATTCTTACAAAGTTTGCTTTGGTAGCATTTGTAGTCTTTTGAAGAAAAAGGAAATTTCGTGAATAATTAGTGGTCATGAGTTGCATGTTTTGAAAAGATAAAGAAAATTGTTTCTTTGATTGTCTTTGTTAAGAAAGTTGTTTTCTATAAAATTTTCATTCTTCCAACTCTCTTAGCTAGGAGATTCATTGAAAAAGAAAAGTAGTGTAAATCATCTTAGGTGCATATTTGTAGTGGTTGAGAGTCGAGTCTACACACCACTAGTTTCATCTCCACTACCTTTTGTCTTAAGAAAGCCATAAAATTAACGCTTAAAGTAAAATCAACTTAGTAACTTTTTATTTACTAGGGCTCTGAAACACCAATATAGATCAGACTAGTGTCTTGGAGTAGGAGAGTAATAAACTCTCCAAGACAACAAAACCAAACAAGTAGCTTATCTTGTGATAGATTAAATCCAGCTGTTTCATTTATACTCTGGGAAAGCTCCTCTTAAAGGAGAAACACGAGCTCGTGTCCGAACCAGTGAGGGGATCAATCCTCCCTCGTTGGGAACGACGCCAGACACGCACGTATTACAAACGGTAAACCTCGGATTAACCATTGTCGAGGAGCCTGGGGACCACTTATCGGTAAACCTTGGATTGACCATTGTCAAGGAGCCGGTAAGGGGATTGAGCTTGTTACTCTGCCCTTGCGTGCTGTCGGAGCGTAGACTGTTCCCCCAAGTGTATTTGTTGCTGTTGGTGACCTTAGTGACCATTATCTTAGGATTCTACCTAAGGTGACGGTGGCGGGAAGATCCCACTGTACCTGGAGCAGATGTCGGCTAGACTCACTTGGATTTTCTGGGGGGTTCACTTCACTCGAGACTATTAAAGTGGAGGAACTTGGTCCAGTCTATTCATTAAGCAGGTTGCCGAGGTAACTGTTGCACCCGCTTTTTCTGTACTGAATCCTACGAGGTTGGATTTCATCACCAACTAGTGTTTTTGGTTCGGAAGCTACTGTTTGTGTTTGGTTTGACGCCCTAGATTCTTTAGGCGTGTGTTTCAAAATTGTTTGGTTCTTTAGCGACCTTAGGTGTTTTTCTTGAGATTTTACTTTGACTTCATGTGTAGTAGTTAAAAATCTTTAGCTGTGGCTGAACCACCGAGACGCTCCCGTAGACTTCGGGGTGAGTCTCCTGAAGTTATTTCTGTGGCCGACCTATTGAGGCAAGCCCGTAGATTACGCGGTGAACCTCCTGGAGAAATTTGGCCTCGTCTCGAAGGATTAAAACTTCTGGTCTCTCCTGGTGGCACTAGATTACTTTCATCTAAAGAAGAATACGATCCTGAAGCAGTTGAGGTTACTGAACTTACTGGTAGTGTTGCATCTGCCAGTG
>APFE030343608.1:105822-119926 GCA_000404065.3 Pinus taeda | reverse complement strand
TAAATGACCTTCCTATCACCAAAAGACTCAATACATACATCCATCACCCATCATAATGGTGATACACCAAAAGTTTACATATGATAACATCATTCATCCCAGGCATAGTGGGAAACCAACATAGGTCGTTACATGACCTGAAGGGATGACTACAATAGAGACACACTATTACATCATGAGAAAGGACCAATCACCTAAGATAAATATCAACAACAACACTGTATGTTCTGCTTCATAGTATCTGTCAACAACAACTAGACCAACAACTTGCATGAATCATCAATGTATGTCCTCATCAACTCATCCTTTTGAATCATTCACATTCTCACATATGAGAGAAATACCATATCGTCAATTTGGAATATATACAAAACAACCTGTCATCATATAGGTAGGAACTCATCATCATGCAAATTTGAATAATCATCCATGTATCCAGCCAACAATCCTCATCCATATATGTGCCAAGAACAATAAGGACTCCATGCAAGAATCGACCACAAATCTGATCCAAGAATTATGTAAACAGCTCATAACCATAGCAAGATGAATCATATAGGTATCATCACCAAGGACTATTAACCATAATGCCAACAAACTCCCCCTTTGGACTTGATGACAAAGCTTACTTGTGAACTGTCATCTGATCCCTTTGTGCTGTCCGGTAACACATGCACTCTGTCACATCTGATATTTCTTCTGTAGATTCATTTGAATGTATATAAGTGAGATGATCTTCTATGAGAGAGTTGCCATCAAGTACAACACATGCATCATAATGCCAACAATTATTGGTATTGACTACACCTTATTTGGAGATATCATTTGTATTGTAGGGGTTGGTACCTTTCCATTGGATGTGGTTGGTGATATTAGTAATACTGAATGTCTAGTAAATATTCATACTAACTCTAACAAGCCTATATATGCTTGTTTACAAAGGGATACCCCTCTCGACTTAGCTCATTGGATTCTTTGGTTGTTCATGCTATTTGTTGTTCTTAACCTTCCTTCTCTAATGGTTTGAGACTATTTTCTTTATTTATTTTACATGGCATAGTGAAATAAGAATAATGGAGCTTGTCTCCACAACTTTTCCATTTTTCTAAATGACAAATAAAAAGAGTCCAATTCTATAGCAAGTACACTAATAGCCTCTTCATATGCCTTTGGTGAACTATGCATAGCTCTCACCTATCATTGTAGCTCAATTAAATAGCATCTAATAGATCTAGTGGGAAAGAGTTCAATTTTATGCCCAAGACACTAGTAGAAATGGAGTAGTTGCGAAGGAAATGATCTCCATTGGGGATTTCCTTTTTTATTACAAAATAAAAGAAGAATCTTGTTTTTGGAGGAAGAGATAAAAGATATCGATCAAAAACATAATATCATCACTCTCATGGTGCCATTATTTATTGCTTACTCATTTGAAAGCAGATAATGTATAAGGATTCATTAGTGTATATGGAGTTTTCTCTCTTTCCAATAGAAAAATAGGTTCATCCTAGTATTAATATATAAAATGAGGTTCATTAATATGTATGTTTCAATTTCGTTTGATGATCCTATCTCTACAAAGGATTATCTATATCTATCTATATATATATAGGTTTACGATATGGTGATACCTTTAAATATGAGGTAATTTTGGGTTAAATTAGAAGTGGAACAACAAGTTGGTGTTTTAATTTCCTTTGTAGTAGTAGGCTACTTGAATTTTCCATCGAAATGATTTGTTGTGGCTAAACATAGAATAATCTTTGGATGGAAAGGTTTGTTATGGGTGGTATGTTTTTTAGCCCTTCAATTCATTATATTCTTTGTTTTTTCATGGTATATGTTGTTGTCAACATTCCTTTTCCAAGGGATTGATACTATTTGTTTTATTCATTTGTCATGGCCCAATGAAAGAAGAATAATGTGGCTTGTCTCCATAACTCTTCCATTTCTCTAAGTTACAATTAAAAACATTCTAATTCTATAGACAAGATACTAATAGCCTCTTGATACACCTTTAGTGAGCTATGCATGAAGACCTTGGATGAGGGTATAACTACAATATATTTTTTTGAACTCAAGAGTTAGTTCTTACACATTTAAAATCTACCCCTTTTCCCGTTTGATCATTTTTTTCATAGTAATGTTTTATATTCTAGATCATTTGATTAAAAAATTTAAGTATGTCTAAATGTATTCATGTTTTGGTAACAATATTTTGATGTAAATGAAGCTTCTATATCTTCAAGAAGGACCTTTCCTAGAGTGGAGAATGAGGTAGTGCAAAAATTGATATGTTGACAAATGTTCTCTTCCTAGTGTTTGGCTTATTATCTTCAATTTATTAGTTATATCATTGTTTCCACTTCTTGCATCTTAAATTACTTTGTTCACATTTTATGCTCATGTTTCTTCCGCTATATTGATCTCATTGTTTTGGTTTTTCTCAAGATATCTTAGTGAATTGTTGTCACTATCTTTTAAATCAATGGTTGTAAATTATTAACTAGCATCATAAAGTAGAGGCAAATAGCTGCAACTATTTTGAATGCCATGGTTATATTGTTCACCATTATATAAGCACTTGAAATATCCTAAAACAACCCCATTATAGTTTGAACCAGATTCCAACGATCTAGCCATCTTAGCATGATCAACACAATCCAATGTTTCATGATGATAATAAGTTAACAGTGCCATACTTGGGGATCTCATGTAGTCACTCTCATTCATGGATGATGTAGTGTAAGTCCATTATGTTTTTATGAATTTGGATTATAGCAAAAGGAGAATTCAATTGGGCTGAAGTTGTTTTAGCCATGCAATGTATTTGAAACTGGGATTCCATGAACCTATATATCATTGTGCCATTGTAATATATATTTCAAATTATGGTTTTTACATTTTTTGTTTCTAGAGATGGTTAAAATTTTTGAATTTTTAGCAGCTTACTCTCATTACTGAGAGACGCAGATTCTTCAAACAAGAACTATGGAAAATTAATATGTACTTTGGAAGCATCAATATTCTTTGAGATTATCTCACCCTTAACAAGCTCTTTCTTTATCTAAGAGTTCTAGAAATTTTAAATATCATTATCTGTACTTCTAGGTGGATGGAATTCTATCTATGCCCACCTGCACATATTTAATCCATTAAAATATATCTTAATGTCAATCCTTCAATGCACCACCAAGAACGAATAAATCGATGAAACTTAAACCAACCCGTTTCTAAAAATGGTATGCAAATGAATGATAATCTTTTATTCATTTGGACTAAAACTACCTCACTTGTTATAAACTCTCAAGTAGTTGATCCATCACAATCTCTAGCTCTTTCCACAATGAACGTTGAAGACTCGCCATGTAAGTAAATTTGAATCGATGCACAATAATACTAAAAAAAAACATAGTTTTATTTCTTTTTAGGCATGTTATTTTTAGGTAAGGAGGGTTTATATAAATAAGCATTGTTTTTCGTACATTTGTTTAGCCAAGCTTTGCACAAGGATGGAGTTTAGGGAGTATCTTAATTTATTGGAGATTTGACAAAGACCCATGGCCTTACATTCTCCACACCAAAGGAACCCTTGGACTGGACTCATCATGGAGAGCCTTCAAAAACTATTTTCCCTACTAGACTCACTATGTAGATCCCCAAGAATCTTTTTTCCGAGCTATTGATGTGATAATTAATTAAAGAAACTCTACCAACTACATTCAATGGTTATTTTATTAAACCTCATGATGAGAGAATAATAGTGTTCAAAGGATATGAGTGAAGCCTAGTAAACGCCATATGGTCAGAGCTAGTTCCTTTGAAGGAGAGTATCAAAACTAACCCTATCTTCATGACACATCATTCTCACTCATGGTTGAGGTCGCTTGCACACTTATGTTGAACAGGATATTGAAAATGATCTATTAGATTTTCCGCAACATCAAACAAAAAAAGCGTGTTGAAATATAGAAACAAATTATGCAAGTGGGACAGAGAAAGCATTAAAGAGTTCCCGCATGTAACATCCCTCACTAGGGATTCCTTGAAAACCCTCACGAACACTAGAGATTTCTTTTGTAAATAACATCTTTACAGTGCACTCAAAACACACTACCTATAAAAAAGGAATAACATCAACCATATATATAAGTAATTACAAAATTCAAAATATTTCAACAGAGCAAGAAATTCATTGAGAGTTTGTTAATTCATTATAGTTCATAGCCTTTCTTTAGAGTTTGGACTTTAATCTATGAGACATGAAGATGGAAGTATTTTTCTTATTATTCCTTGTTGTCTATGACATGGGACTATAGTGATCAATTGTATTAGTTAGCATTAGTACTTGTGCTTGTTAATCCAAAGCTTTTATGAACTTTGCCATGTTCATAAAATGAGCATTGTTCTCAACCTATAAATTTATCAATTTAACTTTGAGGACCAATAAGATATTTGATGGTATTACTTGGCATCTTCCCAAGAAATACAAACCATATCATTGATATTATTCATACAATATCTCTATTCCATGCATTTATTTGATTCTTATTACCAAGATTTGAAACTAATGCTAACATTAGTTTAAAAACATTAAATGCTACCTATAACCATGGAAACATTGAAAAGGGCCAGATGGATGTGTGCATGTTGACATGGTGTATAAGAAATGAGATACTTGTCAGTCTTCTTATTCTTCTCCTAAGAAACATTAGTGTCTACCTTCAAATTTAGTTGTAGCTCTAGAATTCTTAGTAGGGTGCACAACCTCTCCTCTGCTTTAGCTTGACAACCCAAATTCAACTCTAAATGCTTTAGCTTGAAAACCCAAATTCAACTCCAAGGAAACTGATTTTATATTTGACTATGGATTTGTGGTTAGCGCTAGTGCCAGTGGGATTTAAGACTTGTCCATGCTACCTAACGTCTGCATCTGAGCTTTGGCCAGTGCATATTACATAAATTGCAAACATTCAAGGGAAGAAGATGTCCAAAACCATGATCGGTATAAATTTCATTTAGATGTATGTGATGTTGATTTTTTTGAGCTTGGGAGGTACTCCAAGCCGTAGTGTTCGAGTGTTGAAGGTAAAAGTGACATAAATAGGCTTGGGGGCTTGGAACCCAAGTATGGGGTTTTCCACCCATCGATGTTTGGGCCAAAACCATGAATTGTTTTCAACGTGTGATGCATAAGGAAGATAGTGCTCATCAAGATTATTCTAACACAATGTGAATCATCTAATTTTGAGTTGCAATTGAGGAGAAATTAATTTATGAAGTTCACAAGTAATTATTGGTTTTCAAGTCATGTAGGCTTGAAGTAAATTTTTTCCGATAGATGTGTCTCTTCACTAATTCATGGAGCCCTTCATTTGGATATAAATATAGGGTGATTTGATGTGTTTTATATCATCCACTGTGCAACATCTTCTCAGAAAAAATTAGCTCTAAAATTGGGATGCAAGAAGAGGCCTAGACAATGTGAAAGAGGTCAACCCATAGCCGCAGTAAGAGAGGCACAACACAAGGAGGCCAAGAATATTTTTTGGGTTGGAAGAGGTGTCTGAGTTTTCCATGATAAGGGCCAAGGGGGCTGGTTGTTAGGCCAAGTTCCTTGGGGGAAAAATATTTTTTTTTTTGTAGTGTGTTTGGGCACCATTTTGAGGACTGTCTCAGTACTGGAGGGTTGTTGTGTTAGGCCACATGACATAGCACACAATCAGGATTGTTTAAGGGTTGTGAAGGGTTGACATATGCCATATAGAAGCAGTGTGGTTGAGGATGAGTCCTCTTAAGGTGTGTCACAATCGTTTAAGGGCATGTTTGATGACTGTTGGGAGGATTTAGGGATGTAGAAAGTGCCCTAACCAGGTGTCACAAACAACAAGATGAAAACATTATTACAACAATGCTTTTGGAGGGTTATTGGGTCAAAGACTTTAACTAGTGCTTGGATTAGTTTGATGGGAAGTTGTAGGAGACCATAGGATCTGTTTGGAGGAGCCCACATGGAATGTTGCGAAGCCTACCAAGCAACCAAGGTGACAACATACACATCAAATGAGAGGCAAGATGACAGTAGCAAGGAGAGTTACAAATGTTTCCTTGATGAATGTTGGATAGATGTCATAGGTGACGGCATGATTGGTTCCCAGATTTGTGCAATATCTCGTCTATTGCAAAAGAAAAGGGTGGATCAATGAAGTTTGTTTACAACCATGTGTAAGGGTATCCTGGGTGTGGGGATGCCCTAGCTAGGTGCAGATGCTACATCATGGACTTGGTCACTCATGGTCTATTAGAGGGCAGTGTGAGAGTGGACCATGTGTGGACAAGATTGGGCATTTATGGTCTACTGGAGGAGAGAATGATAGTATCCAAGTTAGGTCCCAATGAGCAACACCTTGATGGACAAAGGTAGTTGTGAGAGAGGAAGTTGTTAAGCTCAAGGGTTTATGAACCAGAGGAACAGTTATGGAGCCCAACACCTTGATTTCTATATTACCTACCATCCTTCTATATTAATGAGTTTATTTTATGGTCCTTTAACTCTTTATCATTAGGTTTATCAATAATACTTTCAAAATATAAATCATTGTTTGAATTTTTCATTTTTCTATGAACCTATCCTCTCTTAAACACGCCCAACCCGAGACCCATACTAATGCTCAAAATCCCCTAATGATGCCAATCTCCCAACTTGAAGGCTAAATATCCCTTAAATATGTCATCTACCACATCACATATGGTTCTTTATCATATCATTTTTTGATGGTTATTCTAGCCCTAATATTCCAAGGCCATTTTGAGGTACTAAAAACTATTTATTTTGGTCATTTGGGGGCCTAGGTGTTTCCATGACATTACATAGTTGTAGCTAAACGTTGTAATCCTTATATATTTATTTCCAATGAGCTACTATGAGCCTAAAATAGATATCATATGTGAACCCTGCACCCCTAGGAAGTTGGTGCACCAAATAACCATCTCGAGGCGCTCAAACAATTTAGTGATTAATATTGTGGGTTGTGGTATTGAAAATTTAGGTTTTATTCTTTATGTTAAAGGGCATTATTTTTTCCCCTAGTAACAAGTTTCGCAACTAATCATAACCTACCTCTCTCTCTTTAGATATAGGGTAACACTATCCTAGCTAGTTAGTGTTCTATAACATTATGTTATTTTATTTATCATAGTAATATGGCTTTTACAATATTATTGCTCTCTATACTAAATTTATCTCTATGTGTTCCATTTCCTTTCCTACCTTTAATTTTGTTCTTTGTACAACCCAGATAAGGTGTGCCAAAATTAAGCATACCTAGCCTAGGATACACCTCTCTAAACTCTTATTAATATTTGGCTTCAAACATGTAATTCATATGCATTTACAATTTTAACCGAGTGTTAGAAACATGCACATTACACAATTCTAGACACAACGACTTTCCTACATTTATGTGACAACAACCATGTCTAATTCATAATACCAAAATTTATAATAGAAGAATTGTCTTAGAATAGCCTTAGGTGAAAAACCATCCCAAAATTTACAATGATAACATATGCGATGACACTCAACCACAAGCATGCCATAATATCTATGCAATATAGCTTTGATATACATCCACCCATTTACATAACTCTGACAACGCATGCCACCCTTGTACCAAAGTAATTAATAGATTTCACTACACCCAAGGTGTGGATCTTGTACAATACTTTGAGAGAAATCTTCATGCAACCCTTCATCACCTTCCTACAACCTATGGTGTGCATTACTTTGTGGCGCATTACAGAGCAGTTGATAAACTAACTAAATTGTGGACTCCTTCTCTTGGTTATGGGACTAAGGCTCAAGTTTGGATTTCCCTTAATATGCATCCCCTCAGACTTTGGATATATCTTAGTGTAATCATCTACATGAAATACTACAATGTGGTTGGCTTACAATTAGGTGGAGAGTTGAAGTCCTTTCTTCATTTTCAATCATCATTAAACACACAGATAAGTGTACACTGCTTATGTGTATTGCCTTGTGGAGTGTGATGAATATTGTTACATAGTGAATGATGCAAGATATTGCGTGCTTATAACTGTAAATGAATGTTTGAGTTTTGATGCTCATTGTATCTTCATGACTATAACGGTGTAATATATGCACATGAATTTTAAAGTGTCCCTAGAATACGTTATTCATTATTATGTGCATGGTGAATGTGTAATTATGCATTCATATTCAGTCAGTTGATTTCCAAATTTATCGGTATAATTAGTTTAACTAATCGCTACGCTAGTTATTTTGTAGATAAAGGTGTGTCTTAGGCTTGTTGTTCTCCATCTAAAATCTTTGAAGTATCCAGAGGTATACTTCCCCTGACTCACAAGCATCTCACCATCACCCTGTCATACTTCCAACCCAAGGAAGGAATATGTCAATCACATGTCATTCATATCAAATTATCTTGCAAGGTCCTCCTTGCGTGTAAGTACTATGAGATGTGTGTGATCATTACAATGATGGGTGCACCTATTGAGCTAATAGTTATACTAAATGCAAAAAGGCAGGAATTCTAACCTATTTAAATGGGGGACTTGATGAGAAAAATTGAGGTGATGAACTCATATAAAAATATATATGTTTAGATTTAAGGGTTGTTTATTATAAACCTAGAAAGCATTGCACACTTAGCTTATTGAATCCTACACAACCAATCCCATAAAAGATCGAATGCTTGCGACATTTTTGGGGACATGCAACTGCATGATAGTTTTAATTTTCTTAGGATCTACAACTATATTTTCCGATGAGATTACATGTCCTAAGTACTGAATTTGATCCTTATAAAAATTGAATTTTCTAAATTTAGCATAATTTTGATTTTCTGTTAAGATCTGCAGTACTATTTGAAGGTGTTCATTATGCTCTTCTAAGTTATTTGAGTATATAAGTATATCGTTATTAAAAATCAGAATAAATTTGCCTAGATAGGGGTGGAAAATACAATTCATTAGGCTCATGAAAGTTGTTGGGCATTAGTAAGCTCGAATGGTAGAACAACAAATTCATAATGACCATAGAGATTTATAAATGAGGTTTTACAAATGTATTATTCGTTTATCATGATTTGATGATACCTTGACTGTAGGTAAATTTTAGAAAACATAGTAGGACCCTTGACTTGGACAAACCAATCATCAATTCTTTGCAACAGGTACTTGTGTTCTATAGTTAGTTTATTTAGTTGCCTCTAATCGATACACACCCATAGGGTGTCATATGTTTTCGTTAGAAACAACACTATAGATGCTAAAGGTGACACACTTAGGTGAATATACGCCTTGTCAAGTAGCTCATGCAACTACATCTTAAGTTTATTTAAATCAGGTATACTCAATCAATACGGTTCATTGGACACTAGGCTTGCTCTTAGAATTAGTTCAATAGTAAAATCAATTTCTCCTTTTGGAGGCATCCCGAGAATATCTTTTGGGAAGACATCCACAAATTCTTGAATGAGTGGTATCCATTTGAGGCTAGCTATCTTATCCTTAGAATTGGTATAGCCTACATGCACATCATAAATTTGACAACCTTTCCAAATGCATTCACTCCATCAGTTAGTTGTGATAGTTCTAACTTAATGGTCCCATTAATACCTTGAATCTCTTGTATAACACCTTTATAAGTGAGGAAACTGATGGTCTTGTTTTTACAATTCACTAAAGACCATTGTCCTTCTAACCAGTCCTTACTGATGAGCACATCATAGGTTCCTAAAGGAAATATGGTTAAATTGACTTTAATCTACTGCACTCCTATTTCAAAAGGACAATCTTCTACCTTTACAATCTCCTTCATTTTCCGCGAGCGGCTAGTTGAACTAACCACGAATTCTTAAATCTAACACTTTCTAAATGACACAATTCAACTATATTTGCATTGATATAACTTAAACTCACGCCCTGGTCAATCAAAATAGAGACAAAACATTTAGTTATAATACCCTAAAATTCTACTATTGCAAGTTGATAGTCAACCTGATGATATTCAAATGCATCATTAATCCTTGACATGCTTCTCGCCACCTCCCCTGCTATATAAGATTCTCGAACATTAGCAACTAGATTGGTTCTAGTATGGTGAGGACCAGTTTTCTAATAGTGGGGCTCCCCACAACCCCAACATTGCAAAGGTGGTTTCTCTGACTGCCCAAGTTTTGGTTTACTTTAAACTTCATCTTGCCTAACTTTATTTTGTACTATGGGTTCTGACTCATTCTGCCCCAGAGATCAATTTGACTATTTTCTATGTGCAGTCTTGACTCCTACATGTTTAAGATGCTTATTATTTTGGAAGTTCTTCTTCCCTTTTTTATTTGGCCATCCATTTCCACTTCCCCTTTTTGTTTCATCTGCTTGTAGCAAATTCAGACTTTCAATATAGCTTCATTGATCATCTTAGGATTGTCAAATTCTATCATTTCCTTCATGAAGTCTCGTAAACTACTGATAAATCATGGTACCTTTTCTTTTTCTTCCTAAATATAGGAAACATATCTCAACAAGGAAATAAACTTAGTTACAAATTCATCCATGGACTATAGTCCTGATTTTAAGTCATGAAATTATTTTTCATCTAATCATAAAACCACTTTGTTAAATATTTATCTCTGAACTGATTCTAAAAATTATCCCAAGTTTCCTCTTGTCCATCAATGCCTCGTACAGTTTTGATTTCTTTAGACCATAAGGTAGCTTTACATTGTAATTTATAGATTGCCAATCTAGCATTTAAGTTGTCATCATATTCCTAGATTTGGAAATATTTATTTATATTGATTATCCAAGCCTCAATAGCCTCCTCCATTTCTGCATCAAACTTTGGAGGTTTATTTTTCATGAATTCTCTCTACAATTCAACCTTTTGTCTCTTGGTCCCACTTTGTCTTGAGGCTTTCTCTGATTCCTCCTCATTTTTTATTCTCCCTCCTTCAACATTTGGATTAATCTCTCTGAAATGATGCATCTCAACTCTATTTCCATTTTTCAGGATGGGGTTTGGGTTTCTCTAATTTTTTCTGTTTGAGAGAATTTTTATAATTCTCTCCTGCACGAGTCTCACTTTTTTGTTACCAACTCTTAAGTTTTTCATCTCTTCTTGTATCTTTTGTATTGTATCCAATAGTAGTGCATTTGTGTTGTGAGCTTTCCCTCCTAGCTAGACCCACATTTCCAAATACTTTTTTATATGAGACACTAATCCAGTTTCTATTGATGGTCTCCTAGGTAGGATGATACTCACTCCTCTCCTCATATTGCTTCCTTTGTGCAACATTAATACTTTTTTATTCCACAATTTCCAAAATAGGACATAGTGCTGCAACTGTGGCTCTCATACCACTTGTAACATTTATAACTACCTAAAAGAAAATAAAAAAATATTTAATTTTCCACACAACCAAGTTACTAAATTGCCTATCAAATTAAATGGTCCCAACTCCTCCGTGATAACGCTTACACAAGTAATTTTAATATTTTCTAATCCCTTTATGTTGTTTTTAAGAACATGTTTATCAACTATTTGAATAGGTAGGGTATATTTTCATTGGTGATCAATCATGATTATACATGGTATTGTTTGGGTTAAAGTCTTACCCACTCTCTTTCATCCATCATCTCAACTTATATATATGTATATGTATATGTATATATATATATGTGTGTGTGTGTGTGTGTGTGTGTGTGCGTGTGTGTGTGTCTGGGTTTGTGTGTGTGTTTGTGTTCCTTTATCATAGACATAATTGTTTTCCCTTCTCGACGCTTCTCGAACCTCATTTTATAGCTATCATGTTGTTTGTCCTTGTAAGGCATGATACAATGATGTATATTTGGTGAAGGCAGTTAGGGTAACTACCCATTCCTCAGCCTCTAGGGTTCATCCACTCATTATGTTTCCACTCAGTCGAACCCCTCTTTCTAAAATTTGTTTAAGTGATGTAGGGTTTGGTTACTGCATGACACTAGGTATCACTTCCTCCTTACATCATTGATACACTCCTACATGCTCCTTGGGCTATATTTATTTCTTCACTGAATTTCAATGTCTTGAGCTTGCAAGTTATTCCTATATGGTTTCGATGAAGGTGGAGGTTAGTGCTACAAATCTTGGACATGGAGCGACGAGAGGAGTTCCAATCGCTTAGGTAAAACACATGACCTTTGTTAATTCTCTATTAAGAGTTCTTATTTCTCGGAAACAATAACCAAGGGTTTCCACCCTTAAATGTTGATTATTTCTTAGTACCATATTTCGGCCATCTTAACAGGTGAGGATGAAAATGAGTTATGCATCACTTACCTTATTCCACCATGGTTAGTTCCAGATATTAATAATGAATTTTATTTCTAATTTACCCAGGTAGCGTCAATATCTCATTTCCTTGCTACAATTCTTTGTATGGGGACTCATAGTCGGCTCGATAATGTACTTACATTATTCTTGCTTCCAGGTTCTAATTTTGTTCCGCTTATGCGAGGGTTTCATTTATATTTTCCTTTTGTAGAATGAATTTCTGGTATTGTGAGGATAAGTTTTCTAATAGTGGGGCTCCCCACAACCCCAACATAGCAAAGGTGGTTTTTGTGACTGCCCAAGTTCTGGTTTACTTTACACTTCATCTTGCCTAACTTTATTTTGTACTATGGGTTCTGACTCATTCTGCCCTGAAGATCAATTTGACTATTTTCTATGTGTAGTCTTGACTCCTACATGTTTAACATGCTTATTATTTTGGAAGTTCTTCTTCCCTTTTTTATTTGGCCATCCATTTCCACTTTCGCCTTTTTATTTCATCTGCTTGTAGCAAATTCGAACTTTCAATATAGCTTCATCGATCATCTTAGGATTGTCAAATTCTAACATTTACTTCATGAAGTCTTGTAAACTACTGATAAATCATGGTACCTTTTCTTTTTCTTCCCGAATATAGGAAAAATATCTCAACAAGGAAGTAAACTTAGTTACAAATTTATCCATGGACTATTGTCCTAATTTTGAGTCATGAAATGCCTTTTTCATCTCATCATAAAACCACTTTGTTAAATATTTATCTCCGAACTAATTCTAAAAATTATCCCAAGTCGCCTCTTTTCCACCAATGCCTCATACGGTTTTGATTTCTTTAGACCATAAGGTAGCTTTACATTGTAATTGATAGATTTCCAATCTGTCATTTAAGTTGTCGTTGTATTCCTAGATTTGGAAATACTTATTTATATTGATTATCCAAGCCTCAATAGCCTCCTCCATTTCTGCATCAAATTTTGGAGGTTTAATTTTCGTGAATTCTCCCTACAATTCAACCTTTTCTCTCTTGGTCCCACTTCGTCCTGAGGCTTTCTCTGATTCCTCCTCATTTTTTATTCTCCCTCCTTCAACATTTGGATTAATCTCTCTTAAATGATCATCTCAACTCTATTTCCATTTTTTAGGATGGGGTTTGGGTTTCTTTGATTTTTTCTATTTGAGAGAATTTTTATAATTCTCTTCTGCACAAGTCTCACTTTTCTGTTACCAACTCCTAAGTTTTTCATCTCTTATTATATCTTTTTTACTGTATCCACTAGTAGTGCATTTGCGTTGTGAGCTTTCCCTCCCAGCTAGACCCACATTTCCAAATAGTTTTTTATATGAGACATTGATCGACTTTCTATTGATGGTCTCTTAGGTGGGATGATACTCACTCCTCTCCTCATACTGCTTCCTTTGTGCATCATCAATAATTTTTTATTCCATATTTTCCCAAATAGGCCACAGTGCTGCAACCGTGGCTCTCATACCACTTGTAACATTTATAAATACCTAAAATAAAATAAAATATTATTTAATTTTACACACAACCAAGTTACGAAATTTCCCATCAAATTAAATGGTCCCAATTCCTCGGTGATAACACTTACACAAGTAATTTTAATATTTTCTAATCCCATTATGTTGTTTTTAAGAACATGTTTATCAACTGTTTGAATAGGTAGGGTATATTTTCATTGGTGATCAATCATGATTATACATGGTATTGTTTGGGTTAAAGTCTTACCC
>APFE030343608.1:95711-105802 GCA_000404065.3 Pinus taeda | reverse complement strand
TGTTGACGCTTCTTGACCCTCATTTAATAGCTATCATGTTGTTTGTCCTTGTAAGGCCTGATACAATGATGTATATTTGGTGAAGGCAGTTAGGGTAACTACTCATTCCCTAGCCTCTGGGGTTCATCCACTCATTATGTTTCCACTCAGTCAAACCCCTCTTTCTACTATTTGTTTAAGTGCTGTAGGGTTTGGTTACTGCATGACACTAGGTATCACTTCCTCCTTACATCATTGATATACTCCCACATGTTCCTTGGGCTATATTTATTTCTTCACTTAATTACAATGTCTTGAGCTTACAAGTTATTCCTATATGGTTTCGATGAAGGTGGAGGTTAGTGCTACAGATCTTGGACATGGAGCAATGAGAGGAGCTCCAATCACTTAGGTAAAACATGTGACCTTTGTTAATTCTCTATTAAGATTTCTTATATTTCTCGGAAACAATAACCAAGGGTTTCAACCCTTAAATGTCGATTATTTCTTAGTACCATATTTCGGCCATCCTAACATGTGAGGATGCAAATGAGTTATGTATGACTTACTTTCTTCCACCATGGTTAGTTCCATATGTTAATAATGAATTTGCTTTCTAATTTACCCAAGTAGGGTCAATATGTCATTTCTGTACTAAAATTCTTTGTATGGGGACTCATAGTCGGCTCCATAATTGTACTTACATTATTCTTGCTTCCAGTTCTAATTTTTTTCCACTTATGCGAGGGTTTCACTTATATTTTCCTTTTGTAGAATGAATTTCCATGAGTTGATTTTCATAAAATTTGTTCACGGTTTTACCTTTTCATATAGTACCCTAGAATTTATAGCTTTGGTTTAGTGTTTAAATACCATTTAATGTAATCCTTCCTTGACAAATT
The DNA here is from genome assembly GCA_000404065.3 of Pinus taeda. Lineage (NCBI taxonomy): Eukaryota > Viridiplantae > Streptophyta > Pinopsida > Pinales > Pinaceae > Pinus > Pinus taeda. The sequence goes on along the minus strand of APFE030343608.1, from coordinate 104,921 downwards.
ATGGTTAACCTTGTTTTCTTTTCGAATGGGTCATGGGCCTTGCAGTTGTCTCCTATTTGAATATTCTGGTTTACTGTAAGATGTATCTGCTTATTCAATGCAGGGTTATTTGTCATGGTGGCAAGGTATATATTTTTTTTAATAATAATGGGTATTGATACCTCATGATTCTCTATTATAAATATTTAGTTTTAACTTCATTCATCACTTAATTAGTCTCTTAAATTTAAGTACCATAGAAATTACAATTGTATCACATGTGGTTTGTATGGGTTGTTGTTGTTTGGAAACGATATATTTTATGATTCTAGTATACATTGTTTTATTATAAATTTGTTAGGCCGATGTTATGATATGCACTTCGTTTCCTTAGAATTGTGTTTGTATTGTCAAGCTTGAAATGTGTTGAGTTCATGTCTTCCAGAGAATTACTTGCTTCATGGTTTCCCCTAGATATTATTACTATTATTTCTTTTATATGTATTTTGCAGTGCCCAACAAAAAGCAAGACCCATAGCTTTTGAGACCTTCTCTTTACCCACGGGGTATCCTAATAGGCACATATAGTACTAGATTATGTACTATTCCTTGCCAAAACCTTGAGTGGGTTTGGTTAGAACATAACCATAGCCACATCTCTGTATTCCTTTCTCGGTTGTTAAAGTTATCATTCTAGTTGTTACCAAACCATAGATAAGGCATCCACTATCAACAATAAACCCTAACCAATAGTACCATAGCTTTGCAAGGTTCTTACCAAGATCTTCTAGCCATAGAAAAGGCTACACAACAAACTAGCATCACACCAGAAGGTCCATCCTTTAATCTCTAAGAAATTGTTCAAGGAGATTAACATGCTCCACTAGCATTTAGTGCTCCAAGTATTCCCTAGGTTTTCAAGCTGCAAACCAAAGGTGTTATTCACACAGATTCAACCCTTTCACTCCAATTCTTTACCTAAGCCTTTGAGTTCTTGCATCACACAAGTAGAAAGACTACAAGACAAGTAAAACAAGATGTGAATGATCTATAGACTAAATTTTGAAGACAAGGACACTTTCCTCCCTTAATACAAAATAGGTAATAGAGACAAATAACATAAAGTGGGCTAAGTCCATGAGTAGGCTAATATAAGCCACTAGATTAGATCCACATGAGGGGCACTCTTGTTCAGATTGTCCACATGTATGGTGTTACAAGGTAGTTTTGTTCCAACAACCAAGTGGCATACTCTATAAGATAAGGCTCCACATATCAAGCTCTCCTCATCACAAGTCTGCCACTACAGAAAACAAGCTCATAAGCTCCATTGCTCTCCACATATGTGCATTGGTTTCATAGAAACCTCCATGTGCTGCAACCTTAAACTAGGACAAGCTTAAGCCAAGTTCTTAACCTCCTAGATTGTGCCATGTGGTCTTCATGCTCATAGGGCTAAGAGCCCTTCCACTTAATGTCTAGTTCTCCTCCATAAGATAGTTCCACATCATATTCCAAGCACATCCACATCATATGCGAGAGCACCATCCTTCTCAACACATGTTCCATGTAGAAGATGCTAATGCCACATAAAATAACTCCTTTATAATAAGTGCACTACCAATGTAACTATATTCGATTCTAATCATAACCAGCTGAATTTTGATCAATATTCAAACCCTTTCACTAGAAATTAATGTAGTTAAATTCAATCCCTTCCAATGAATGACCATTTTCACACAAATGATTTGATCTCTCACCAACATTCCCACAATAATTGATTGTAATTCCCAAAAATAATTCAAACCTTTCTATAGGATATTACTGTAGGCTATGTCTACTAGAATCACAGTTGTAGAACCAATTACCAGAGCTAGACACATACAAATTTATGTGTATATATTCACACTCAAATGCCATTCAACACACATAAATTACTCTAGCATGTAAATTTTTAGCATCCATATGATCAGATCTTATTCCATTTGCATAGGTTGCTAGAGGTATTGGATTGAGGGTCCCAATTGAAGCGTCAATACATTAATGTTCACATGCTATGGATTTGAAGGAATGTGCAACATTAATTAATTGCTAATGTTCAATTGAGAGAGCATAGCAACTAGAAATGTGTAAACTTCCTTAGTTGTCCTTGATGTGTGCAAAGAATTGAAGCATGTGTATTATTTTGTTTCAAACATTGGACTCCTTGTGTAGATATTACTTGGAAAGGAGCAAAATGCTTCCAGCAGACCCCAAACATGGCTAATTGTAAATGGGACAATTAATTTATATGTTTCTTACACCTTAGAAGTTTGATTTTGAAATTGCATGATTTTAGTTTTCAATAAAATTATTGTAGTTATAGAGAAAGTTATTTTTCCAGATGTCACTTATAAAGATGATAAATTCATTCTCCCAGATGACACACATATTTGTACCATACAAAAACTTACCTGAGTTATAGAGCCAAATTTTCTCATGGAAACAATGTTTTTCTGCCTATTCTATTTTCTAACTTACTAAGTTTCACATAGGGGTTCAGATACATATCCATCAGGTTTTTGAAAAGCCAGGTTTTGGATTTCTCATGAATAAGGCTCTATAGGCTAAGCTCTTTTGGATATTCTACTTAGATAAGGAAAATATTTGGAGAAAAAAAATCTGAGAAGCATGTTGATTATATGACAATATGACACAAGAGAACTTTTATTGCTAACAGATTCATGTCTTCTCTATTATTTGGAATTTCTTGAAATCTTGTGATGAAACTATCCAACGATAGAAGTTTGACTCTTGGAAGACTCTAAATTCTTCCAGGAGTGTTTAGTGTGAATCAAAATCTCCTTTGTCTATCCCTTTGCGTGGATCATGTTTTTGACATACCTTGGACTAATTTAAAGGAAAATGAGTATATATATCTATTGTCAATTGGTATTAGAGAAGGAAAAGAGAAATCAACATCAAATAAGATCAAGAGGAAGAGAATAAAATCAATCAAGCAACCCATAACGTATAATGTATGAAGTAGAAAAGAAAGGGCTTTACATGGAATTATTGATCAAACCCAAATCCATTAGAGAGTTTTACCTGGATTTTCTAGATATAGAGAAATTTCTAGGGAAAGATCAAATTTTGGAGAAAGTCGCTAAATCTATTAAGTAGGGAGAAAGAACCTACCTCTTCGATCAAGGCCTTACTCACAACCTCCCTAGAAGATTACTTCCTACTACAATTGTTTGAAATTAACACTATACATTAAAAGGAGTAATCATTTGACAATGAATTAGAATGTTGAGGCCTTTATGGTACAATTCAAAGGCTTTTTGTTATTTCCTACCCTTGAGTACATTCCAGAGTTTCCAAAAAACTTTTGTTACTGCCTATCTTTGAGAAGGTTAGAGAGTTTAGATTAGGCAGGTTTCTATTTGCAGGTCTTACCAGTAATTCCTAAGTTCACTGTTGTATCCTTGGGGGAGTGATTCAGAATTATGTGGTGTTGGATATTAAAATTCAAACATTGCAACATAGATTGACAGTGTGTTTTTAAGAACATATTAATTGTTGTTTAGGTGTCTAGAGTCTGGAAAGGTTCAAGGTGTATAAGAATTGTCATATGGAAGCCCAAGTTTGAAATATGCTCAGGTCATAACTCTAGTCAAAACTCTATTTTGGGACAGAGTAGGACAAACCAAGTGTGGAGTGTTGTGGAGTAAGCCGTGGAGTGGACTCAGTTATTGGGATGAATTGATTCAAAAACATGAGTGAGTTAGTGTTGATTGTGTGCAACAATGAGGAGATGAATGAGGATGAAAGTTTTTAGAAAAATTTCCAAACTTTTACTCTTTCTGTAAAGAAGATAGAGTGGTGTGGAGATTCCAGAGTTTATATTATGAAGGTTTCTCTTTTCAGGTCTTATGAGTAATTCCTACATTGATTGTTGTATCCTTGGGGAAGTGGTTCATAATTCTTTGGTGTCAGAAAATAAAATTCAAACATTGCAACATAGATTGATGGTCTGTTTTTAAGAACATGTTAATTGTTGTTCACTCAATTACACCACCAACTCCAACTTCAAACCCTGTAGAAGCTTCATCCCCAGTTGTGTCTCAGCCCCTAGTTGTGTGAGTCAGAAAATGCCCATGTTCTATTTGTTTTTAATATTGGAGATCATACTTGTTCAATTATATTAGACATGTTTATTTTTTAGTAATGAAGTGATATTATTCTTGTACATAAGTCGATGTGCATGTACAATTGTAAATGTCCTGTAATCGTTTTGATAAACAGGACTCCTACAACTTTTGTGTCATTTCCTAAGACTACAGCAGTGCAATAAGTACACTAGGAAATAATTTCTTAGTTATAAGAAGTTCATATTTACATATTCTTTAGTCTCAACTTTTTTGACATTGTTTCTCCTTCCATATACATGCTCTTGTCATGTTGATAAAGCTGATTATATTTTCATTGTATTTTTGTCTTGTCACAGAGAAAATGTTGATCCATATGTTGAGGCGACATCAATATTAGTAGCTGGTAGTAACCTTGAATACACAATTCAGTAGATGCTTGATATGGATGGGAGTAGCTGGGAGAGAGACACAATTTTTTGGGCACTTAGGGTAGCTTATGATAATCTTGAGCGAGTTGTGCAGTATTTATGCTCTATAAGATTAACTACTTTGAAGTTTGGAAGATATTACGGGTTGCAATTTTTATTATATCACAAACTTTGTGGTGATGGTGGTTCTATCCATTTACCTAAAAACTTTTTATATCTTGTATTGAATTCCCGAGACAACAAAAATTGCTATTCCTGTTGCTCGCTCCCCACATTCAAATTTAGGTGCTACTGATAAAGGTACAAACAATGTCATAGTAGGTGAATCTGACTTGGCTAAGGAAACAACTCCATCTTGTGGATCTAATGCTACTCCATTAAATATGTTTACACAGGTGATAATTTTGCAATATATTTAGTTAGTTCATGTTTCATCGTATTTTCAAATTAGGCACTAGCTCATTATTGAGTTGAATTCTTCGTACATTTGTAGGGTCTTCCCAATTTAGGTTGACATCGATAATATTGTTCATCTTTCTCCACTCTGCTTTGTAGGAAGGGAACTTGACTTGGCTTTGTAACAAAGCACCAAAAATATATTTGAAAATGTTAGCATGCACACCCTTTGATGCCTTACCTCCATGACCGTTCCATGCTATATACAACTTAACACAGACATCATTGCAAGCCTCAATCAAGTAATGGATAAATTCATGAGCATCTTCCTACGTCCTGGAATGTTTTGGAAATAGCTCTCAAGAGCTTTGTATATTTTTAGGAGCATCATGCTGAATGTCACATTCTAGAGACATTGAGATCCACTTTTCCATCAATAAGTCGGGGCAAAGGCAGTTTAAATATTTGCATACAAAGAAGCATTAATTTATCACGAAAAAATTCACCAAAGGATCCATGAAACTGAGACACTAAATTTTACTGCTAAGATAGCATGCATTACTAAGATTTTTGAATCCCATGGGAAAGCTCCAAAAAAATGGTCGTTTCCACGTCATTTCCAATGCCATTTATGGCTCTCTTGAAACCCTAATTTCTACATCTACCGTGCTATGTCTTATGGTTATTGCACCAACTTTAGCTTCAAACCCAGTAGAAGCTACATCCCTAGTTTTCTCTCAACCCCTAGCTTTGTGATTCAGAAAATGCCCATGTTCTATTTGATCTTAATATTGGAGATCATACTTGTTCAATTATATTAGAGACATTTATCTTTTATTAATGAGGTGGTAGTATTCGTGTACATAAGTTGATGCACATGTACAATTGTAAATGTCGTGTAATGTTTTTAATAAACAGGGCTCCTACAACTTCTGTGTCAAATCCTAACACTACAGCAATGTAGTAGGTACACTCGAAAATAATTTTTTAGCTATAAGAAGTTCATATGTACATATTCACTAGTCTCACCTTTTCAGACATTGTTTCTCCTTCCATATACATGCTCTTGTCATGTTGATAAATATGCTTATATTTTCATTGTATTTCCATCTTGTCACAGAGAAAATGTTGATCCATATGCCGAGGTGACATCAATATTAGTAGCTGGTGGTATCCCTAAATAGACAATTCAGCAGATGCTTGATATGGATGGGGGTAGCTGGGGCAGAGGCATGGTTGTTCGTGCACTTAGAGGAGCTTATGATAATCCTAAGTGGGCTGTGGGGTATTTATACTCTATAAGATTAACTACTTTGATGTTTGGAAGACACTCTAGGCTGCAATTTTTATTATATCACAAACTTTGTGGTGATGTTGGTTCTGTCCATTTACCTAGGAAGTTTTATTTCTTGTAGGGAATTCCCGAGACAACAGAAATTGTTATTCCTGTTGCTCACTCCCCACCCTCAAACCCTGGTGAAACTAATCAAGGTACAAACAATGTCATAGTAGGTGAATCTGATTTGGCTGAGGCAACAACTCCACATGGTGGACCTAATGCTACTCCATTAAATATGTTTCCACAGGTCAGAAGTTTGCAAGATATTTAGTTAATTCATGTTTTATCTTATTTTCAAATTAGGCACTAGCTCATTGTTGAGTTGAATTCTTCTTCCATTTGTAGGGCCTTCCCAATTTATGTTGACATCCATAATATTATTCATCTTGCTCCACTCTACTTTGTAGGAAAGGCACTTGACTTAGCTTTGCAACACACCACCAAAAATATCTTTGACATTGTTATCATGCACACCCTTTGGTGCCTTACCTGCATGATTGCTCAATGCTATATACAACTTAGCACACACCTCATTGCAAGCCTCAATCAAGTAATGGAGAAATTCATGAGCACCTTCCTACCTTGTGGAATGTGCTGCAAATAGCTCACAAGTTCTCGATATTTATAGGATCATCATGAAAAATGTCACATTTTAGAGACATTAAGATCCACTTTTCCACCAATAAGTAGAAAATGTGGTAGTTTAAATATTTTCATACAAAGAAGCATTAATCTATGAGGAGAAAATTCACCAAATGATTTATGAAAGTGAGACACTAAATCACATTGCAGAGATAGCATGCGTTACAGAGATTTTTGAATCCCATGGGAAAGCTCCAAAAAAATTGTTGTTTCCACATCATTTACAATGCCATTTATGGCTCTCTCGAAACCCTAATTTCTACATATATCATGTGATGTATTATGATTATTACACCAGCTCCAGCTTCAAACCCCGTAGAAGTTGCGTCCCAAGCTGTGTCTCAGCTCCTAGCTGTGTGAGTCAGAAAATGCCCATGTTTTGTTTGTTCTTAATATTGGAGATCATACTGGTTCAATTATATTAGAGATGTTTATTATTGATTAATGAAGTGATAGTATTCTTGTACATAAATCGATGCACTTGTACAATTGTAAATGTCTTGTAATATATTTGATAACGGGCTGCTACAACTCCCCAAATGTGGGTGCTTAGTACGAATAATGTGGTGGCGGCTGAATGGAATGGCATGTGGCTAAACCACATGGCCCTCCATAATCTGGCACACTGGTCTAAACATGACATTAATAATAGACATAAATGGCAATTAAGGGGACCCCGTCTCTAACCTATCTGCAACCACCCACCTCAGCTCCATGAAAAAATGAATACCGGCCATACTCTTACCACTCCACCTGTTCATCATCCTCTACCTCTACAATGCCTCTGCCCTCAAGCTGCTGCTGTACCCAGCTCTCGCACTTCCACTGGGAGGCACTGCCATCTCCTCTGTTGTATTGACTTAGGCCCAAGAATTCACTTCACCTAGAGCTTTGCCTGCCATTACATCTTCCACTAGGCCTCTGCAGCTAGACCCTTCTTAGAGCCGCCTGTTAATTTCACTGAGCCTCTACATCACCCTGAGCCCAACTCCGAAACAAATTCACAATCTTCTAGAGCAAACATGACAAGAATGCATCATTGTATGCGTAGCCGCAGGGGAGGAAGTAGAGGCAGCTTGGCTCGCCCCCCACCTTCCCCAGTCTCAGAGACCACTTCCTCTCTGGCCCAACAATTTACAAGGTGTTACCCAAACACTCGCAGTGGTAGAGGCAGAGGCCGCTCTCAACCTCACCGCCTCCATTCGACACCCCTGGTCTCACCTCCCAGCGGTAGTCCTTCCATTCCTACTTTAGCCCCGAGGGGTACTCCCTCAAATCCTCATACGCATCTCCAGTCTGCACAATTCACCTTTCGTTGTTCCATGGACAAGCCCCTCAACACTGCCACTATCTCCATTAGCTTTCATGAGATGGTGTACGTAGTTGAGGGACAGACCGTTGTAGGTGGTGGCCATACTAGCACAATTAAGGAGCAGGTCACTGACGGTGGTGGCCACAACAGAGTAGCTTTGGACATGGCTTAGACGAGCACCCACAAAGCAAGGATGCGTCAAATTGAGCAGGAAGCGAGACAAACAAGAAAGGAGGCGGACTAGCACCAGAAGGCAGAAGAAGAGGTGGAACCTTACAGTTGCTTCATTGAGGAAGAACAATTGATGTAGCAACCTGATGACATGAAGGCTTTCCACCAAGTAGACATCGACATGGAGGAGTACAGGTGCTTCATTGTGGAGGAACACCGATCACCTCTTCTTCGCTCCTAGTCAGCTAGTCTGCTTGCCGTATGTTCGCCTCATGGTCTGCCACACAGCCTACCATGTGTCTGCTTTTTCTCAGGTTTTTAATGGAATTGTGCTTTCTAGCTTAGTTAATGGGGGTTTAGGAAAACTAGTAATTTTAGTTTCTCTAGATGGTTTTTGTTTAACTTTGAAAAGCTGATAAAAAATTATGTGCAATTGCTAGTTTCGCTTGCGCGGGCAGCAAGTTAATTTTGCACTCATTTTTTGATTTGGATTAGTTTCCATTTTTGGGCAGTCCATAGTCTATTTCTATTGTTTTTTGCCAGCTCTCAGGCATGGCTATGCACATGCTAAGGCCTCAGTGTACAATATTTGTTAGCTCTCTGTAATACTAGTGATTACCCCATTACTATTGTAGTTTTATCCCTTATTAATATTGTTGTGCCCCTATTGTCCCCATATTGTTTTTACTGTGCCCCATAGAATCCCTCTATTGTTATTTTTGTGCCTTTATATTGTTATTGTTAGGTTGGCTGGGTTATATTGTGACTCCTTAGACTCCTATATATAGAAAGGAGGTTTTGTCATTTGAA
>APFE030343608.1:31208-80525 GCA_000404065.3 Pinus taeda | reverse complement strand
TTTGAGTCGTGTTGTGAGCCTGTGGGGGGCAACCTTTAGCGGAGAAATTTGGGCGACTATATTGGGCTGCTAATGCACTTTCAACGTTACGAGCTACCTTGCAAGCCTCCGTCCATGTGAGAGGGTGGTGCAGTAGGACTTGGGCTTTGATAGCTTCTTTAAGACGCTGATAAAACATTCCGTGTAGAACCCATCTGAGAGACCCCAAGTGTGGAAGGCTAAGGCTTCAAAAGCTGTAATATGTTCACCCACTGTACCATTCTGTCGGAGCTTAGTAAGACGACCCAAAAAAGATGATTCCTGGTCAAAGCGACCTTGAAGAGCTTTGGTGAATTTGGGTCAAGTCCTAAAAGATCCAGTGCAACGTTGCAACCATTCCCATCATTGTCACCTTTCATTGTCCAAGTACATGCTCCCCAACATAAGCTGAGTCTCATCATCGAAGATGCGATTTAGTTTGAAATACTGCTCCATTTGTGCTATCCATGCCGACGAGTGAAAACCATCAAATTTATGCATATCCAACTTGGGAGGTCGCTGACTAGGTTGTGGGTGGGTGTGCCAGACGTGAGGAGAGTGGCTAGACTCACCCTCATTGTGTTCATGGCCATTATACTCCTCGTGGGTGTGCTCCTTGCCCTTCGGGACTATTTTGTCAACCATGCTAAGTAGTCTGGTAAGCTGAAGGTCGAGGTTATGCATTGATTCTTCAAGTTTGTCCATCCTTTCATTGGCCATCGTTTGAGCTCTAGTTGCTACCATACACCAACCGGATTTTTTTGAAAAGTGGGACTGCCTAAAAAAAATTCACTAAGAAGTGAATGGTACCACCGTGCTCAGCTCGTCGTTTTTTTTTTTTTTTTGAAAACTCCTAACGGAGTTTTACTCCTCCCCTATCAATATTGCAGTGGCCAAATTCTCAAAATGTCAATGCGGCCAAAAGTCCTGCGAAAATTATACCCCGGTATAGGAACCCTTCACAACAACTCTGATATGGTGGATCTGAGAGATCTGAATGGCGGATCTGATATCGCTGGGCGGCGGAACTGACTGCTTCTGCAGATCTGATGGATCTAATAGATCGGAATGGCTGATTGGGACCGATGTCTGCTGCTGCTGCACTCCTTTGCACAAGCGGATATGGAAGAGATGATGATAGAAAAGGGAACTAGAGTCTTGAGGAGTGTCAGGGGCTACAGATCGCAATATACATAAGGGTCTGGTAGTAGTACTCGGCCCAATGTTTTAGGGCTCTAACTAAGGAGGATCGACCATACCCTTAGTTGTACCACCTGACTAACCTATCGTACAGGCGAGTAATCTCTCCGAGTGCTGTTCTCGGTGCACTGTAGCCGCAAGATGGCCGACGGTTTATCTATGGCAAGGTTTCAAAGGAGCCTAGGGAGCTTCCGATATACCCAAAGGGTACGTGGAAGACAGTCCATGCGCGGTTCTGTCTAATACGCTACTACTCGAAGGGGTACCCACAGGGATTACAAGGGAGTCCAACAGACGTGACCACCTCTTGTATTTTTTGCGTGCATGCCTCCCCAAATCCGCAGATTTATGCGCTCAACGACAGATCCCATGGTTTAAAGACGCCGGAACACGTCTCTAGCCAAAAAAAAAAAATTGCTACAAAATGGAGATCCCACCGGCCCTGGAAAGTGCTCTAATACCACTTGTTATGCTCTTAAGCTGCAAATGATACCCAAATACAGAATATGCGAAGAAAAGATACCTAGAACACAGAATAGCAATGATTTTATTATTCAGAGAGTAATGTTCACTTGCCTCTTCGAGGGGGCAACCTCCAATAGAGTAGAGCTCGATTACAAAACAAGATACGATTCTCCTCGCAGGGAGTCTCTATCCTTTATATATGACTCATACATGCAATACCACGGGCCAATACCATGGTATTACTAATACCATCTATCTAATACTATGGCCCATTTGCAACTAACTGTGGTTCCTTTATTAATTGCGGATTAACCACTATCAATTATTAATATGGGCTTTATTGACTCTTGACTATGACGTGATCCCATTACATAAATAAGGGGGTTAGGGTGGGACCCTAACATGCCCTCCCCCTTAAGACTAGCCTTGTCCTCAAGGCTGAAGCTGTAGAAACTGCTGAAGAATAGTGGTTGGTTCCCAAGTTGCATCTTCCGGAGAGGTGTCTTTCCATTTGACAAGGACTTCCTTAATCACGCGACCGCGTAGTTGCTTGACTAGTATGTCTAGGACATGTTCTAGTTGAAGCCAGATGGAACCTTCTTCGTCCAATTCAGGTAGACTAGTCTGAATTCTGCAATTGTTCCTAATCACTTTCTTGAGGCATGAGACATGGAAAACTAGATGGATTTTTGCAGTAGGTTGCAAGGCCAACTTGTAGGCCACTTCTCTAATGCACTGAAGTACTTGATATGATCCGTAGAATTTGGGAGAGAGTTTCTAACACCCCTTGTCTTTGAGTGATGTTTTCTTATATGGTTGGAGCCGTAAAAAGACCTGCTCCCCTTCTTGAAATTGGCGCTCTGAGCGATGTTGGTCTACTTGTTGCTTCATGCGGTTCTGAGCTTGATGAAGATTCTCTCGAAGATGGGCGAGCATGGTTGCGTGGTTTTGTAGGACTTGATCCACTGCTTTTACTTTTGAGCATCCCTTGAGATACGAAGTAGGTGAAGGCGGGAATTGACCATATACTGCTTCATAGGGAGTCATTTTGGTGGTGGCATGATAGTTGGTGTTATACCACCATTCAGCCAGAGGTAGCCACTGTACCCAAAGGTGTTGCTTTTCTGAAGTGAAACACCTAAGTTAGGTTTCTAGACATTTGTTGACGGCTTCGGTTTGACCATCTGTTTGCGGATGATAGGAAGTACTGAGTTTTAGTTGAGCGCCTTGTATTCTGAAGAGTTCCTGCCAAAAATTACTGATGAAGATCAGGTCGCGGTCAGACACAATAGAAGTGGGCATGCCATGAAGTTTGAAGATCTGATCCATGAAAGGTTGAGCAACCAATGTTGGTGTAAACGGGTGGGGTAGAGTGCAGAAATGAGCATACTTCGATAATCAGTCCACAATCACCATGATGACTAACTTTTTCCCTAACATTGGAAGACTTGTAATGAAATCCATAGAAACCTCCGTCCAAATTGATGCCGGAATGGGAAATGGTTGTAATGTGCCTGGTGTGTTGACGGTTTCCCCTTTGTGGCGTTTACAGACATCGCATTCTGCTACAAAATTAAGGATGTCATTTTTCATGCCTATCCAAAAAAAATGATCTTCTGGTGTGAGCATACGTTTTCTGAAAGCCTGAATGTCCTGCAATGGGAGATGAGTGCAATTCTCCCAAAATGCGACTTTTGAGGGTGGATGTTGGTGATATTATGACTCTGTCCTTGTAGCAAAGAATATCATCCTGCCACGAGTAGCCCTTGGTGGAATTTGGATCTACCTGCAATTGAGAAATGAGTTGGGAGAGCCCAGGCTGTGAAAACCATTCCCTGTGAGCTTCTTCAATCCATTCTGGAATGGGGAGGGAAATTGCTAGCAGGGTACTTCCCTCCTCAAATTGGCGAGATAATGCATCTGCTACACTATTGTCTTTCCCTTTCTTGTGAATGATCTCATAATCATATCCCAACATTTTAGCTAGCCATTTATTTTGTTGTGGGGAGGATAGGCATTGCTCCAAAAAATATTTAAAACTATGATGATCTGTGCGGATTTGGAAATGTAGCCCCAATAAGTAAGGTCGTCAGGTGTCGACTGCATGTAAGATGGCCATAATTTCCTTCTCGTAGGTAGATTGGCCCAGATTCCTCCCACTGAGTTGTTGGCTTGTTAAGGCCAACGGTCACCCTTCCTGCATTAAGACCGCTCCAATACCTGTACCCGAAGCATCACATTCAATGACAAAAGATTTGGTGAAGTCAGGTAGTGCTAAAACTGGAGTGGAACACATGGCATTTTTTAGAGCTGTAAAGGCTTATTATGCTTTCTCATTCTAGAAGAATGAATTTTTCTTTAGGAGTTGGGTGAGGGGCTTCGCTATGAGACCATAGTTGCGGACAAATTTACGATAATATCCTGTGAGACCCAAAAATCCTCGCAAGCTCTTCAAGGTCTTAAGTTGAGGCCATTCCTGCATTGCCTGGATATTTTTGGGGTCCACCTTGACACCTTCATGCCCCACAATGTGGCCCAAATACTCTACTTCTGCATGCCAACGAACACTTGGTCATCTTGACAAATAATTTATGCTTGCGGAGCAGTTGCAAGAGTAGATCTACATGCTGAAGATGTGCGGCCCAAGTGCAACTATAGATGAGGATGTCATCGAAGAAGACAAGGACAAATTTCCTGAGATATGGTTTGAGAATGTGGTTCATAAGGCTCTGAAAAGTAGAGGGGGCATTACAAAGACCAAATGGCATGGCCAGGAATTCATAGTGGCCTTCATGAGTTCTGAAAGCAGTATTGGGGATGTCGACTTCCTTCATGCGAATTTGGTGGTAGCCGAGTGAAGATCCAGCTTAGTGAAGAATTGAGCCCCATTGAGTTCATCCAGCAAATCATCAACCACCGGGATGGAAAATTTATCTTTGACTGTCAACTTATTGAGGGTCCTGAAGTCGGGACACATCTGCCACTCCCCATATTTCTTGAGCACCATGACCACTGGGGATGAATAAGGACTAATGATGGGATGAATGACACCGACTTCCAAAAGTTCCTTCATGATTTTTTCTATTTCATTCTTTTGGGTGAACGGTTATCTGTATGGGCGCACATTTGGGGGTTGGGCCCCTAGAAGCAAGGTGATGCTATGATCATGTTCCCCTCGCGAGGGTGGAAGCTCATGAGGCTTGTCAAAGACTGGCAGATGGTTATTTAAAATCTGTTGCATCTAAGGATGAATTGGCGGAGGCTTGGTTTCGACTGCCTGGATGGCATTAAATTGAGCTACAACTCCATGATTGCCCTTTTTTAACAATTTTTCCATCCTATGCGAGCTGATGATAGAGGGGACTCCCGCTTGGAGTCCACGGAGGGTATGTGTGGAGTTGTTCTACATAAAACTCATATATAACTCCTGGAAATCCATTATGATTGGCCCAAGAGTGCGTAGCGAGTCAGCTCCGAGGACAATGTCGCGACCCCCCATGTGTATGGAAAACATGTTGGTTTTCAACTGATAATCCCCCATTTGAATTTTGACATTTTCAATGCGGCCTTCACATTTCATTGTGCCTCCATCCGCAATTTGAACTTGGAAGTTAGAAACCGCTCGTACAAAACAATGCACTACTTCTGCAACTTTTTGATGGATGAAATTTTTGAGGGTATTTGAGAGTTTGAGGGGAAGAAATCCCGGCCAAAGCATGCAACGAAAATAACTGGTTCTTCAGAGACATTGTCCTTTTGGTTGTCTTCTTCTAGCAGCTCATGATCCTCCAGCGGTGTATCTTCCTCTGTTGAGCTGTAGTCAGTGGAATCAATTTGAAAAAATTTGGGCTCCTTGCATTTATGATCTGGGGAGTATTTTTCATCACAGTAATAACATAGGCCTTGCTTTCTTCTTTCGGCCATTTCCACAGGTGACACCTTTTTGACCTTAAGTGTTTCAGTCGTGTTGTGAGCCTGTGGGGGGCGACCTTTAGCGGAGAAATTTGGGCGACTGTATTGGGCTGCTAATGCACGTTCCACATTACGAGCTACCATGCAAGCCTCCGTCCATGTGGGAGGGTGGTGCAGTAGGGCTTGGGCTTTCATAGCTTCTTTAAGACCGCTGATAAAACATTCCGTGTAGAACCCATCTGAGAGACCCCAAGTGTGGAAGGCTAAGGCTTCAAAAGTTGTAATATATTCATCCACTGTACCAGTCTGTCAGAGCTTAGTAAGACAACCCAAAAAAGATGATTCCTGGTCAAAGCGGTCTTGAAGAGCTTTGGTGAATTTGGGCCAAGTCCTAAAAGGTGCAGTGCAATGTTGATGCCATTCCCACCATTGCCAGATTCCATTGTCCAAGTACATGCTCCCCAACATAAGCTGAGTCTCATCATCGAAGATGCGATTTAGTTTGAAATACTGCTCCATTTGTGCTATCCATGCCTATGGGTGAGAATCATCAAATTTATGCATATCCAACTTGGGAGGTCACTCACTGGGTTGTGGGAGGGTGTGCCAGACGTGAGGAGAGTGGCTAGACTCACCCTCATTGTGTTCATGGCCATTATACGCCTCCTCGTGGGCTTGCTCCTTGCCCTTCTGGGCTATTTTCTCGACCATGCTATATAGTCCGGTAAGCTGACTGTGGAGGTGTTGAACTGATTCTTCAAGTTTGTCCATCCTTTCATTGGCCATCGCTTGAGCTCTAGTTGCTACCATACACCAACCAGACTTTTTGAAAATTGGGACCGGCTAAAAAAAATTTCACTAAGAAGTGAATGGTACCACCGTGCTTAGCTCATCGTCCTGATTCTGATGGGCTAGATCACCAATAAGTGCCCCGAAATTCAATACTGTTGTGGCCAAATTCTCAAAATGTCAATGCGGCCAAGAGTCCTGCGAAAATTATACCCCGGTATAGGAACCCTTCACAACGACTCTGATCTAGTGGATCTAAGAGATCTTAATGGCGGATCTGATAGCGTTGTGAGGTGGAACCGACTGCTTCTACGGGTCTGATGGATCTAATAGATCGGAATGGCTGATTGGGACCGATGTCTGCTGCTGCTACACTCCTTTGAACAAGCAGATCTGGAAGAGATGATGTGATCCCCAGATAGAAAAGGGAACTAGGGTCTTGAGGAGTGTCAGGTGCTACAGATCGTAATATACATAAGGGTCTGGCAGTAGTACTCGGCCCAATGTTTCAGGGCTCTAGCTAAGGAGGATCGACCATACCATTAGCCGTACAACGCGACTACCCTATCGTACGGGCGAGTAATCTCTCCGAGTGTTGTTCTCGTTGTACTGTAGCCACAAGACGGCCGACGGTTTATCTATGGCGAGGTTTCAAGGGAGCCTAGGGTGCTTCCGATATACCCAGAGGGTACGTGGAAGATAGTCCATGCACGATTCTGTCTAATGCGCTGCTACTCGAAGGGGTACCACAGGGGTTACAAGGGAGTCCAACATACATGAACACCTCTTGTATTTCGTGCGTGCATGCCTCCCCAAGTCCACAGATTTATGCGCTCAACGACAGATCCCATGGTTTAAAGACGCCGAAACACATCTCTAGCCAAAAAAAAAAAATTGCTACGAAATGGAGATCCCCTCGACCCTGGAAAGTGCTCTGATACCACTTGTTATGCTCTTAACATGCAAATGATACCCAAATACATAATATGCGAAGAAAATATACCCAGAACACAGAATATGCGAAGAAAAGATACCTAGAACACAAAATAGCAATGATTTTATTATTCAAAGAGTAATGTTCAATTGCCTCTTCGAGGGGGCAACCTCCAATAGAGCAGAGCTCGATTACAAAATAAGACACGATGCTCCTAGTAGGGAGTCTCTATCCTTTATATATGACTCATACATGTAATACCACGGGCCAATACCATGGTATTAATAATACCATCTATCTAATACTACGACCCATTTGCAACTAACTGTGGTTCCGTTATTAATTGCGGATTAACCACTTACAATTATTAATATGGGCTTTATTGACTCTTGACTATGACGTGATCCCATTACATAAATAAGGGGGTTAGGGTGGGACCCTAACATCATGTTCCTATCCAACATTTGTATATGTTTTGACATAATGATTAGTATTGTGCAATACATGACTATTATTTATTTCATCATCTTCTTCTGCATTCTCATGAAACACCATATACCTACTTGCAATAAATCTATGTGAGCTAGGATCAAACAATTTGTTTGCTTTTTTATCATTACAATATCCAATAAATGTGAACTTAATTGAATTTGCATCAAGTTTTTCTCTTTCATCTTTAGGAATTAGAGAAAATGTCTTGCATCCAAAAACTCTTAAATGACTCACTTTTGGTTTATACCCATAAAAATCTTCAAAATGTTTTTTAGGATATAAAATTTTGCTTGGACTCCTATTTTTAAAATAGATAATTGTATTATTGGCTTCAACCAAAAAACCATTTACCTTGAATCATACTACTTGCACATTCTACTAGTGTTTTATTTTTCCTGTTAACAACTCTATTTCGTTGAGGTGTATGTGATATTGTAAATTGTTGTAGAATCCCATTTATTTTAAAATGTTGATTAAATGTTCTTCATTTTTATTCTTCCCCATGACAAGGTCTAAGAATTTTGATGCATTTTGTAGTTCGTTTTTCTACCATACTTTTGAATTCTTTAAAGTACTCCAAAACAGCATTCTTCTTTGTTATGAAATACACCCAAGTATACATAGATCAATCATTAAGAAAAATAAGAAGATATCATGCTACAACAAGAGATCTAGTTTGTAGAGGTCCACATACATCAGTATGAATCAGTTCAAGTATTTCTCTTTGTCTTTTCCCTTTATGTACATGAAATTCCTCACTATGTTGATTTCCAAGTGCACATGCTTCACATTCAACATTCACATTCTCATACATATGAATGGTTTTTTACCTTTGGCTGTCATTGCCAGATATGTACTATTAAAGTGAAAATCAAAGTTATTCATCGTTTCTTCTTGTTGGAGAAGAATCCATGTCAATTCATCAAACATAGGGGGGTTTTCTCTAGCTGGAATACTTGAAATAAATATTTTATAATATTTCACTAAGTATTTTAATGTGATGGTGACTAAGTCAACATTGGACACATTTCACCAATATCTCCTAAATTATCACTTAAATCTTTGACATGGAAAATGAAATTGCTTATATTTTCGTTTGCTTCCATTTTTATAGACAAAAGCTTAGTCTTCAAAAATAATATGTGGTTTATATTTTTTATTTCATACAAACACTTGAGCACATCTGAAGTTTCTTTTGATGCCTTGCAATCTCTGATCTATGGAATTATATTGTCCTTTATGGGCATTCACATCAGCACCTTTACTTTCAGTTCTCTCTCTTCCCAATTTGGAATAGTAGTATCACCAATGGGTTTCAATGCATCACCAATGAGTTTGGGCACCATAAATTACCACTTACAAATCACCATAAATTATAACCTTCCAATATTATTGACCACTTAAATTTCAAGTGAACATAATTAGTACCATCATGCTTAGTGGATTCATTGAAATATGTATCAGTGAGAGGATTTGACATGATGACAAGAAATTATCTCTCCAATCAACAACTTCTAAACCACACATAATTAAATTGATTTTTTTCTTAATTTCTTATATCTCCCTTTCACCAATTAATCTTGTAGGTGTGGTTAATATTTATATTAAGTAATTGTCATTAAAATTTAAAAAGAATCCTTCCTTTTTACAATTTCATTATTTTTTACAATATAGATTGTAAATAGAAAATTTAATATTAATATCACGATTTTAAATAAACTTATTTTAAGAAATTTATATTTATGGATTTTATTTTAATTTTTAAATATTTAATTATAATTTCTTTAGCATGTTTAAAAAATAATTTATTCATTTTCAACCATAAATCAACATTTTTTTTATAATTGAGACGTTTTTAAAACCTTTTATTATACATTTACTATAAATTTCTCCACGCAATAGTTTTTATTATCAATATAATCAAATTCAATGTAAGAATGTTTTTCAAAGAGCCACTTTTACAGTAGTTCTAGTTCGAATTATGAATGCAATAAAATTCGAAACCAAAGTATTTGTTAAGAGATTGACCCTAAACATATCACTATAAATGTGATGGTAATTTCTTTATAAGAGTTATCTATTAAAACATTAAGTTATCACTATAAATGTGATGGTAATTTCTTTATACGGGTTACTTATTAAAACATTTCCATGAAATTTAATAGTAAATGCAAATTTTATTGATTTAGAATTTTTTTTTTAAATTATGTGTTTTTTTAAATTAAAAGAAAATATTTATAAAATAAACAATAATAAAGTAAAGCTTCTTGCATTGATAAAGTAAAGATAGCTATTATTATTTTTTTGGGAAACAATTCTCGACTTACGAAGTATTTAACTATTAAATTTTTGAATGTCATATCTAAAATCCTTTACACGAACAAACCTAAATTTGTTCACTTTTTCTCCATTTACCTATTTCTCTTTGCCAAACGATTTAGTAAAAGGATTTCGAGTTGTGATGGATGTGCAGTTCCTCATATATAATCATCTTTATAAATAGGTACCACTACCATGTTAATTAATTTAAAATAACTTTGAAAAAGGTTCTTTTCCATGGAAAAGTGCTTATTATTTAACATTATTCCTTTTTAAAATAACATTTTATTTTTTTACCTTTTTTTCTTAAAAGAAATTCAATGTTGTAATATTTTCTCTTGATATCGTTTCAATAAATATCAAGTAAATTTTGAAAATTTATTGGTAAAACCATGGAAAAAAGTGGCTTTTTTCAATTTTGAGGGGTCCACCTCATAACACTTCAACTCGGCCCATATGAGATAAAAGGTCCTCTTAAACATCATATAAACATGGAGCCATGGACCTCATTTGGATAACATATCACACATGAGTTTGATCTAAAATTTGGAGGAACATTCCAAAGGTGCGGAGGAGAAAGAGAGTTCAAACTTGTTTTGGGTTTTCTATATTAAGTCTACTTGGACTATTGAAAACCATTATTCACTTGGGTTATTATTATTTTGTTTAATGGATATTTTCTTTGTGCCTGGGCCGAAAATTATAGAAGGTTTTGATTCTGTTCGACCATTGATTTTCATCTCTATTTTGGGTTGTTGATTGAGGTTAGCCACAAGATTTATCTAGGGTTTACCATAGGAATTTTGATCGAAGATTCTAAATCTATTTTAACTTTTTTTAATTGACGAAAGAAGGTCAAGTGTTTTACTAGGTTGAGGAAATTCTTCTGGGCAAGTTTTGACCATGATCAAATTATAGACAATTGACTACTGTTGACTGCATGTTCATAGGAAGAAAAATCTCAAAATGATATGTTTGATCATATTTAACTTTCTCTCTCTCTATTGAATGGCTTTGGATTCGTTGATTTTGGATGTCAAAGCTTTGACTTTGATTGATGGATGTGTTAATTGGACTATGTATCTCATGTTGAACATTTTATTGACTATTATAATAAGAAGAATTTATTAAAAGTTTCCCCCTTGTGGTGTTCTTCCATGGTCATTAAAAGAATATTTGTCTCATTATGCTTGGATATCTTCCATTGTGCATTTATTGGTTACTGATATATCTATAATTTCTATTTTTTACCAGGATGATTAGAATTGAAGAAAATTATCTATCATGATTATAAAACCATAAATCACTATGAAGAATTAACATGGTATCAGAGTTGAGGTGAAGGCTAGCGTAGGGAGGCCAAAGAGAACACTTTTGAGACACTATTTTTGTTGATTGGTGATTAAAATTTGGGC
The DNA here is from genome assembly GCA_000404065.3 of Pinus taeda. NCBI lineage: Eukaryota > Viridiplantae > Streptophyta > Pinopsida > Pinales > Pinaceae > Pinus > Pinus taeda. The sequence goes on along the minus strand of APFE030343608.1, from coordinate 68,981 downwards.
AAGATGAATATATCCTACTTCAATATAGAGGAGAAGTTGAATGATGCCTTCAAGTTTGCATCATGGAGGACTATATTGGATCTTACTCTTTAGGAGAATGATGTGATGGAATGTGTGCAATGGCAAGTAGTTTAGCCTCCTCATAATGGAAATGTCAATGCCACGTCCATGTACAAGAAGGGTGAGATCAAGGCCAAGAAGATCATTATTGATTTTCTCTAGGATCATCTCATTAGTTATGTGCCCAATAAGATTAAGTAAAAAGATCTGTTTGAAAAATTGATTGGGATGTTTGAGGTCAAAAATTTAATTCAAATAATCTCTTTGAAGAGACAATTTCATTATATCTAGAGGAACAAGTTTGAATCTATTACAACCTACTGCATGAGGATCTCTCAATTACAATATCAAGCTCTTTCCATTGGAAAATACATATCTGATAGATAGCTTGTGAAGATGACACTTGGTGGGATCCCCATGTCTTATGAGACATTCATTACAAGGATTAGGTCTAGGAGAGAGCTACATACATTTTACGAGATATTGGAAAATTTCACTCAAGAGGAATTTAGGCTCATTTCCAGAGGAAGAATCGAGAGACAGTAAGACAGAGACCCTGTAGCATTTCCAGCAAATTTCAAGAAAGGAAAAGGGGAAAAGACCTTCCAAATGGAAACCAAAGAAGTCAGTCCCACCATTCAACAATAACATAAGAGATTTTTCAAAAGTCCAATCCTACAAGTGTGACAGATTTGGTCAAATAGCCATAAACTGTCATGATAGAAGAAATTATCAAAGGCCCAACAATATAAAAAAAATGGAAACGTAAACAACCTCAATGATAGAAGCAAAGGAGTAGGTCCTACTTCCCATGCAAGTGCTGAAGAATCCCAACGTCCTAAGAAAAGGACAACAAATACAAGGTATGCTAATAATGTTGTAATTTTTCAATGTGAATATGTTCTTGTTGCTACATTCTCTAGTTCATCCTCATATAGAATGAATAGTTGGATGGTGGATACCACGACATATAGACATTTTACTAGGTAAATCCATAGCCACAACGATGGAGAAAAACTTCAAGATGTTATCTGGTGAGGTTGTGCCACCAGATGTAGCGAATCCTTATATACATGAGTAGCTAATTGGGGCTACGATAATTTTGGTCACCCCAAGACCAAATTTATGTTTTGTTATCAGCACCTTGACCCAGTTCATGGTAGAAACTTTTCATGCTCATTAGGTGGCCACAAAACATGTGTGAAGACATCTACATGGGATTATTGATTACAAAGTGATATATACCTCCAATGATGAGTTGAGAATCCATGGATATATAGACGTAGATTGGGGTGGGAGAATTACTGATAGAAAGAACACATCTAGGTGTTATTTCAGCTTGGGGTTTGTCGTTATTTGTTGGATGAGCAAGAAGCAGCAAGTTGTTGCCTCAAGTACAACCGAAGTAGAGTACATTATAGCTAGTATTCCTACCTACGAGGAAGTGTGGTTACAAAAGCTCTTTGAAGATTATTTTGAATAGGCGCTTGATATTACCATAATATACTATCATAATCAAAGTGGGATCAAACTTTCAGAGAATCCAATATTCCATATTAGGTTGAAGTACATTGAAATCAAGAACAACATTATTAGAGATATGTCACTATGAGTAGTAGTGAGGCTCCAACACATCTCGACTAATGGGTAGCTCATAGACACTCTCGCTAAGTCATTGTCAAAAGAAAAGTTCATATTCTTCAAATAATAGCTTGAAGTGTAGGAGAATATATCCCTACCCAAGGGGGAACATTTTTGACCAAGAAACCTGAGCATATTCCTTCTGTCATCATTATGAATAGCCATGCACTTGGTGAGGCTGGATGAGTAGTGAAGCCCCTCGATGAGGGTACTAGTTAGATCCATGGAGTTGGGTGAGTACATACCCAAGTATGCATCCAACCTACAAGTTAGATTCATGTCTTTATGGACCAAGGGCCATATTTATATGGTTAAGAGTTTCAAGATTGCCACCCATCTCACTAGTGTGTGAGGAGACTTAGGTGCATGTAATCTTTAACAAAGTTGGATGTGATTTCCATGGACTTTGTTAAGGTAAATAAATCCCTCCATGTATTTGGTGCAAGTATGTTATCTCATAGTTACCGAGGATCAAATTGCGTGAGGGTCATACAGTGATCATAGGGTTTGGATAATATTTTTTTTAAGTAAAATTTTGATAGGGAACTACTAACATCCCGAGATATATGAAACAACCCATAAGCCACATATATCAAGGACACAAATTTCATCCTAGGAACAAGACGTACGGAGACTTCCGGTATTGGAATTGGGATACCAGACTCCAACGAGACACCTATCACTCCAACCTTACTATGAGAGGCCATGTGCCTAGGGACATGAACCGAGTTGTATGGGATGGAAAAACACCATACGAACCACCTGAGGTAACCACCCATTGATAGGGTTTTGATGATCTTTACCAAGGTCATTTTATGACTCCCATAGACTTAGTTATGGTAAATTCATCTCCACTATTGTTTTGTGTATCATTATTATTCATTTATGGATTGTGTAATGATTCTTTAGCTGAGATGAGATGAGATGAGCTTCTCTTATGTTGATACATGTACATTCAAGATGAGACTTATAGTGCAGATGGAAATTTCTCGCTAGATGAGAGGGAGTGTTGAAAATTGAGCAAATATGGTTCAAATTATTTGAAGAAACCTTAGACAAAAGTCACATTTGTGTGTTTGATAGGTTGGCCTCATTACCCTTCACTCTGGACCCACATGTGATAAAGGTCCCCCTCAACCTCATATAAATATGGTGTCCTTGAACTCATTTGGATGACACATCACACTTGAGCTTGATATGAAAATTGCTAGAACATTCCACATGCAAGGAGGAGAAAGAGAGTTTGGATCTATGCTAAAAATTTTATGTTTTGAATATACTTTCACTAGCATTTACCACCATTGACTTAGGTTGTTCTCATTTTGTACCAAAATTTTCTCTATTGATATAGGTGGATACTAGTGGTCACCCAGCTATTCCACCTAGACCCCAAGTTAGTTTCATATGTTCCTTGTTTGTTTCAACATTTACTATTTTTAGCAGTTTTGACCCTCTTAACAATAATATTTTGAGGTTCACTACTTAGAGAGACCTTTGCAACAAAGTAGCATATGCACCATATGGAGATAATATGAGCAAGTTACGACTATAGGAAGTTGGCTACCCAACTAACGCTAACAGGCCCCAAAAACTCTTGGCATTCCATCTCCTAGGGTCAACATTTTGGTTGTTTAGGGTTTTCCGTTGTTGTTCAATAATAAATAATCACTTGAGCCTCATTGTAACATAGTTTGGAGGCATGTAGCTACCACATCTCTTCTCAGAGATAAGATACTATCACCCAAGCTAGTTTATTTCCATTATGTTTGTAACCATATTTCATTATTATTATATTAATGAAATGAAGTGTTATTTATGTTTCATCTTTGTATGTATGGTTATCGGAAATTTTTTTGCATTCACGTATAATTTTGGATCAGTGGTATCAGAGAAGTCTATTGTTTTCAAATTTTTCTTTGCATGTCCCCAACGACATTTGGGTATAAGAAGTTAGGGCTTGATCTAGTTAAACCTTTGCAAGACTAGCCTTGCAAACATCGATGACCTGCTATGGCGGAAGAAGAGAAAGATGAGGGGGCAGGAGATCTTATCAAAATATTACTTGAGGAAGCCCCTCAGCAACAAAGTAATGTGATCATGGATAACTTTGCCCATATCCTTCATTGGCTCCCCATAGATGATGCATATTCATCCAACAACCACTCTGGAGGTGCCACTCCTTTTAAGGTACAAGTTACCTTTGAAATTCACATATTTGAGGGCCAGATAGATGCAGATGTCGTGGATAAATGGTTGAATCTATTGGAAGGATATTTTTCAGTTGATTACTTTTCCGATCGGGAAAAGATTAATTCTACGCTTTTCAAAGCCACCCCACACATCAAGGACTAGTGGAAAACCTATTGTGAACAAAAGGATGAGAGGGAGTCCTCGTTGTTTACAGCCACACCCACTTGGGATTCTTTCTCAGACATGATCAAGGAAAATCATTACCCTGTTGGGAGCTATGAATATAAATGCATAAAGTGGACCACAGTATGTCAGGGAAGAGACTAAGATGTTCCAGAGTTCATAAATTCTTTCCATACCCTGCACACAAATTTGGGTATCAAGGATTCTAAGTAGCATTTGGTACTCAAGTACTGGTTGCACAAGTACATCTAGCATGATATGGATTTCCTGGACATTCTTGCTCGGCACGACATACCGACATGTTGTCAATATTGAGCATAAATTTAAACAGAGGAAGCCTGACTTTGGATCTATGAATTCAAAGCAAGGAAAATGTGCTCCGAAACCACAGAGCAAAGGCCAATTCCAAGGTAGGTCGACCTAAGAAAACCTGCTAAAGCTGCAAGAAAATAAAAAAATTCCAAAAATAAGGAAGGACACAGGAAAATGATGTGAGTTTCATAAGAACTCCACTCATAACACAAGTGAGTGTCACGCCAACCAGTCACTGGTGGCCGAGTTGAGGGCTTCCAAATAAAATGCATGTTTCGACTTTGATTGTGAGCCCGACAAGGGGAATGACAAAGGGAAAATGATCATCGACACGTAGCTGAGTTCCAATGTGGCCACCACGAATATCCAGAAGAAACATCGTGAAGATCTATAGAAGGGGGAATGCCTCTTTCACCTATATATCCTTAACCCTATACCTAGGAGGGGAATATACTCTAAACCTAGGTTTTTAGCTTCCCTTGGCTTGTAGAAAATTTATATGACTTTGGGAAGGCATTGGGGAAATTGATGTCAAGGCCAATATTTTTAGAATATGACAACAATGATTAAAAGAAAATGTAAAGAAACTTACTAATGTAAATGTTCTTGTCGTTTTTCATTCACCATGTAAATGTTGCATACTAGGATTTACCATGTAAATGTCATATACTGATATATAGTTTGTGTTCCATTCTTGTCATGAATGATTTTATATATAAAGTTTGAATAAAATAAGTCTTTTTATCTCAAGATTTTCTATTATCTATGTTGATTTTAGGTATATTTATTTTAGTTTGATGCACTTCCCTCTCACGTTAATATTTTTCTTGTTTTAGCCTGTGAGACATATTATTCACATCAAAAAGACACAAACACCTAAATTAATTTATATCTATTTCAATCAAAGTTTAACAATGATTTATTGAATGTAATGATGATTAGGGAAAACCCCAAATCATATAATATTTAGACATTTCCATTTATTTTACCACTCTATATATTTTATTAATCCAAACTTTATCTTGATCTTTTAAACACTAAATTAAATATATAAAAGTAATTTATTGTATTAAACAAATTTCATTAAATCAATCCTTATACTTCTTATAATTATAATATTTTTATTGTAATGTCTATCATTTCCCCTTTTATTTTAATTAATATTATTATTTTTATTAACATTATTAATTACACATAATAAATATTTATATAAAAATTCGAATTATATTTATTTATATAAAATTACATTATAGACTATTGAAATCAACTGTGTTACATAGGAATAAGTTTAATGAATTAATAATTTTTTAAAATAAAATAAATCTATTTAGGCTTATAATTAGAAAGAGAATGCAAACGTACATTTAACCTACCTTATAACATATCTTACCACTATCTATCTAGATTGAGTTATACACATGTCTAACTTTTTTATATGGATAGAATTCATTACATTAATTTTGATTTTTATAAATTAATTTTTATGTTCATAATCTATTGATAAATTAGTGAGATTAAAGTTGCTTTTGTTAGTTATATATGTCTTTATATATGTCTGTCTAACTTAACTTTCTAAATACAATGATACTGCAATTATATTATAAGCAAGTTCGGATAAATGTTTCACATGTCAACTAGGTTTGGCAGAGTTCCAATATCAACTAAGAACTAATTAAGTCTATTATCATTAAGAAAGTACATTAAGTTAGCTAGCTTTGATAGGGAACTCATTGGTTGAAGTCCTGTATTAAGAATTTGGTCCTATTTATAAGTATTAACAATCAACACCGGCAACGGAGAACGCGGCAAATGAACAGTTCACTCTTCCTGTTCCCTTTCATAAGTATTCGCGTCGCCTCGCATCTTCCATATTTCCCTGTCGAAGTCTTCCACCCATCAGAGTTTTCGCTTTCCCATACTGAATGCTATTCTCTTTTCTTGCCAATCCATTAGATATCATATCCTTTGTGTTAACAGAACTTCGATCAGACATCATATCGTTTGTGTTAACAGAACTTCGATCAGACATCATATCGTTTGTCTGCTAACTCTGAGCTTTATGATGAGGAGCCGTACAATGTCTCTCCTGATTATGATTTCCTTCCTGCTCATTGCAGGGTTGAAGAATAACCTGTTTATAGCCCTCGACAATCCACCGGACATTGATGCCATTCGCAATGCCCTTCTCGAAGCCCTTGTCCGTAAAGAGGGCCACCAATGAGAACATTCTATCGTTCAGCCCTAGCCCAGGTTTTCAAAAGATCAAGACGCCCCACTCACCTGCCGGTTTGGCCGGCAAATAGGGAATAGCGAAGTAACACCGTCCAAACCCAGTCCTAACGTAAATTCCTTGGTAGCCGAACAACGGCTCTCCACATCCAGTAAGGGCCCTGTGGTGATTGACATATGAATGATCAAGCCTGTATCTCGAACAATCTTCAAATGCCATCGCAGCCAGCCATGGAGACGATCAAGCGCAGCAATAGAGGAGCAATAAGCGCAAACTGGTTTCTTCTCCAAGCACATGGATAGGCCACCAGGGGGAAATTTATTCATGGCAGTCCACATAATACACGATCTTAGAACGGTGGTAAGAGCAACTTCTGAGCTTTCGGTAATGCTTTGATATTATCTCAAAACGTTTTATTTCTACCCTGTAAAACATCGTTTATGTTAGGGTTTTGGTATGACATAAATACAAAGAAGGAAACAAAAACATTTAAATCCAATCTTTTAATATTCGAGCTTTAACATAGGATTTATTTCTGCCTGTGAACATCGTTTGATGTTTAGGGTTTTGGCATGGCATCAATGCAGAGAAGGGAAAAAAACATTTACATTCCTTTTATTAAAGTTTTGGAATGACATCAATGCAGAGAAGGAAAAAAGACAATTAGTTTGCTTTTATTATGTTTTTTTTAATTGACTAGCTAATAGGTTAACGGAAAGACAAATGCTAAGACCGGAAAATAAAAATATAATGATTTGGTGTCATTTCAATACTTTTTGATATTGAAATTAATTAAATATTATTTAGTTATTTAATTAGTATTAGTATTTTATTTTATTGTTCTTTTAGCTTTGTTAACACTTTCTATATTATGTTATACTGATATAGCTAATAGTTATATTAAAGTAATTTGGTTTAAGACTTCAAATCTATTATGGAATTTCTAGTTTTATTATCATGTTTAAAATTAATTTATTTTAATAAATTTATAAATAATAATTTATTTTTTAAGGTATTTTTTTATAATTTTTTTAATGTTTAAATATCTCTACATTATTTTGTAGAAGAGATGATTTTCAAACTTTTTATTATGCATTTCTCCATACAAAGTTATCAATATAATCAAATATAATTAAACACACGTTATCAATATAATCAAATTCAATATTAAAATATTTTGGAAGGAGTTACTCTTCTAATAGTTTTACTTATCAATGCCATTAAATTTCAAGTCAAAATATTTCTGAATGCATTGAACTTTAATTTATCACCATAAATGTGATTGTGATTCTTTTTTATTAACGTTCATTTAAGATTTGTGAGGTGAGGAGGTAACTCTTCAAATGAATTGTGTTTTTCCATTAAGGCTAATCATAGATATGTACATGGAGGGAGAGACTCTTGGGCTACATCTCCCAGTGTCTCTTCATATTCCAATTCTTCTTATTTTCTATTTACACTATTTTACATGGATTCACCTAATCGCAATGATTAGTTGTCAACATTCCTCCCTTAATCTGAAGGGATATTGATGAATTGTTTGGACTTTTCTCTTCCAAATGCCTTGGTGAAGATGTCTGCAATCTTCTCATTTTTGCAACAATGGTATAGATGGATTGTCTTGGCCTCAACATGATGTCGAATCATATGGTATTTTGTATTGATGTGCTTTGTTCGATCATGGAGCTTTGAGTTCTTGGCAAAATTTATTGGAGAAGTGTTGTCAAGCATGAGAGGATTTGAATGTACTTGTTTCTCCTACAAATCTTCTAAAATTTTCCTGAGCCACCCAATTTCCTGTGGTGCTTCAACTACCGCCACATATTCTACCTCAGTTGTGGAATTTTCCAGAACTGATTGTGTGTGACCTCTAGGAGACAACCCGTGATCCAAGGCATAATGTGAAGTAGATACCCAATTTATTTATCTCCATTGAAGTCTGAATCAGAGCATCCAATCAAGCTAAAGTTGTCAACTTGTGTTTACTTAAGTCCAAAGCCTTGAGTTCCCTTCAAGCACTTTAGAACTCTTTTCACAGCAAACCAATGTCCCTCACAAGGGTTTTGCATAAACTTGGATAGGATTCCAACAACAAATGAAATGTTTGCTTTGGTAGTACTTAGGTAGTTGAGACCTCCAACAAGCAATCGATACTATGTTGAATTCTACAATTCTATTCTTTAAGTGAATGTAAGCTTTAAGTTCTGTTCCATTAGAGAAGTCAAAGGATTCCACTCATCCATACCAAAAATTTTCAACAGATCTCCAATGTACTTTTGTCAGAGTAATATAAACTTCACATGTTGAGTTACTTCAATACCAAGATAGTAGTGAACATAACCCAATTTTGTCAATTCAAAACTTTTCCTCAATTCCTTCTTTAAGGATGCAATATAGCTCTCATTTTTCCATGTCATCAAAAGATCATCTACATACACCACAAGATATACAAATTTTTTGTCAACTTTCTTGACAAACAAACTTGCTACATCAAGATCATAATGTTTGAAGTTTATTTTTAGAAGATATGAAGTTAACTTCTCGTACTAGGCTTGTGGTGCTTGCTTGAGTCCATACAAGGATTTTACAAGCTTGGATACTCTATGTGCTTGTCCCTTCACACAAATATTTTTGGCATGGACATGAATACATTCTATTTCATATCTCCATTCAAGAAAGCAACTTTTACATCCATTTCATTGAATTGCCAATTGTTATGAGCTGCTAAGGCAAAGAGTGTCTATATGGTAGCCCATTTTGCTGTGGGGGAAGTATCCTCATAGTTGAACCCTTCCTTATGTGCAAAACCTTTTGCCACATGCCTGTCTTTGTGCTTGTCAAGTGAGTCATCAACATTATATGTGTTCTTGTAGACCCACTTGTAGTCTATTGGTTTGGTTCCCAGTGGAGGATCAACCAGCTTCTAAGTTTCATTATTTATCAAGGAATGATATTATTTTTGCATCATTTCCTACATTCATCATGAAAAGAGACTTATTTAAAGGAAGTTGGTTCAAGATATATAGACAAATGCAGTTTACGATCATGAAAAACACCAATATAAAAATGTGAATGAGAATCATCTACATTACCTCCATTATGTCCTGCTGAACTTCTTATTCATGTCTTTCCAACCTCATCAGGATGAACACTTTCAAGTGTCTTTGTCAACCTTTTTGGAGGACCTTTTTTAAATGGTCCAGGTTGCTCCATTGATAGAATTGGGGCTGATTCAACATTTAGTCTCCCAATTCTACTAATCCCATCACTCATAAGTGTCATTTACATGAGTTTTTGGATCTTCGTGTGGGGGCGAAAGTGCTTCAGAAGATGATTCCATAGATTGATCCAATATAGAAACCCCCCTCTAAGATGTGGAATCTCATTATCAAATTCTTGAAGAGACTTTTCATGTTTGAATCTATAAAAAAAACAATTTTCTGCTCAACAACATTATCAACATTTGAAGATTCAAGAAATATCACATCTCTAGATACTACAAACTTCTTATTAACTACATCATAGAGACTGAATGCTTTGTAGGTATTTCAATACCCGAAGGAGATACACTTATAACTCCTTTCACAAAATTTATTTCTTTGTTCCTTAGGTGTCAAGGCATAACAGGTGGAACCAAAGGCCGTAAGATGCTTTACCAAAAGAATGTGGCCATACTATATTTCATAAGCATTCATGTTTTTAATAACATTAAATGGACACCTATTCTTTATATACATAGCATACAGAACTACATTAGCCCAAAACATTAATTTTACATTCTTGAAAAACGTCATGGAATGTACCATATTTAATATTGTCTTGTTCATTCCTTCAAGTACATTTTTTCGAGGATTATAAGGCACAATTCTTTGATGTTTGTTCCCATGCTGGTGAAGATGAAATCTTAAATTAATTTGAAGTGTATTCATTTCCATTATCAGTGAAAATAGAGCCAAATGACATTGTGCATCATTTTCAATCCATGCATGAAAGTTCTTGAGTATTTGAAAAGCATCATATTTGTTGTTCAATAAATGAACCCAACACATTCTGGTGTTGTCATCAATAAACGTCATCACATATTTATTTCCATTTTCGGAAGGAACATGCATTGGGAAACATAAGTCTAAGTGAATAAGTTCAAGGTTTCTATGTGCTTTGGAATGTGAATCATGAAAAGGCTTTTTGTTGTTCTTTCCTAAGGTACAAGCATCAAATTGCTTAAGTTTCCTAGGAATTGTACGTACATGAGTAACACTACCTTTCGTTCAACATACGAAGGTTGTCATAATTTCCCCTTTTATGTTATTAATATTATTTATATTATTAATATTATTAATTATAAATAATAAATTTATGGAAAAAATAATTTCGAGTTATATTTATTTATATAAAATTACACTATAGAGTATTGAGATAAAATGTGTTACATAGGAATAAGTTAAATGAACTAATAATTTTTTAACAGAAAATAAATCTAATTAGTCTTATAATTAGAAAGAGAATGCAAATGTACATTTACCCTAACTTATAACATATCTTACCAATCTCTATGTAGATTGAGTTATACACATCTAACTTTTTTAAATGGATAGCATTCATTACATTAATTTTGATTTTTATAAATTAATTTTTATGCTGATAATGTATAGATAAATTGGTGAGATTAACATTAATTTTGTTAGTTATCTATGTCTGTGTAACCTAACTTTCTAAATACATTGATTCTGCAATTATATTATAAACAATTTCAGATAAATGTTTCACATGTCAACTAGGTTTGGCAGAGTTCCAATATCAACTAAGAACTAATTACGTCGTAATGCGTTTCCCTCTGAAATCCATCCCCCTTTTTGCCTATCTGTCATCTTGGGACACCGTATGATTAGATGTTAGACGACTACAAAAATTTGAACCGTCGATCAAAACAATTACAAATAGTTTCTCATCATTTGTTAGACGATTACAAAAATTTGAACCGTCGATCAAAATAGTTACAAATAGTTTCTCATCATTGGTTGTAGGTGAAGCTCTGGTCCCTATGATGCTCTATTTCCCTTTCTGCGAAGGAAATAATCATTCAACTAAAGGTGCGTGCGGGGTTAACACCATTTCTTGAATTCATGGATGATACTCTACAGTCGAAAATGGTCCATTTCAAGTTTAACGAGCAAGCCCAAGATGGCTACTCAAGAAGATGTTGAGATGAAGGACTCAATAGTCGTAGTCTCCAATTCTTCTGCACCATCGCCTCCTCTGGTTCTCACGCGTAAGTTCTATGAGATTTCGCCATTGCAGGTAGTGCCCGTTTTGACCGTGTTTGTGTTGAAATTGAGGCATATTTTGGGTGTTGCAAATCTGAATATTATTGGGCTTCTAGTGCCCCCAGCACATGAGAGTTAGCATTGCTAAACTACTCTCGAAAAGTTCCTAAATGTTATTTGACTTAAAGGAAAGGAAATTGCAGGGGAATGCCCTTTTCTCTTAGTTATTTTCTCATCTGTTGTAGGTGAAGTCCCAAGAGTCCTCGTTGAATCCTCATGGAGTCTATTTGTCTACCTTGTTGGATGTTACCAGGAAGGTAGGCTTCATATGGGCCATTTTTCCACTGGAGCTCATCATGAGTGGGATTAGAACCCTTACCCATCTGGCCCCTTTTAGTATTTTTGCAAATATCGTTGACATTTTTGCAATGCTAATTGTTGTGGTGCAAGATGTGTTGTCCATGTTGAGTATTGTGGGTCCAGATGTGTAGGCTCTCACTGGTTTCTCTACTATTTCTTATGGAATGGTTGTAGAAATCTATGGATTTGAAGGGGTAAGCATGATTTTGCCCCTAGAATTAGCTATAGAGAAAAGACATAGATTTGGTGGAGTTTTGGCTGTTGCATTTCTCTTCATTGCTCTCATTTATGGGGGTTTCGGAGCATTAAAGTATATTGCTTTTGGAAGTGCAACTAGAGATATGGTGACTCTGAACTTGGTGAAAAGCTAGATCACAGATTTTGTTTAGATTTCCCTATGTCTGAAACTTTTCTTCACATTTCCACTGATGATTAATCCTGTTTATGAAGTCCTAGAAGGGAGGTTTAGTAGAGGGGATTTTTCCTTCATGATCAGATCTCTTGTGATTTTCTCGATAACAATAGTGTCAATTCTGGTCCCTTCATTTGCAGATTTTTTATCTTTGATTGGGAGCAGTGTTGGTTGTATTTTGGGTTTCTATTTCCTACTTTGTTTCATTTGCATACTTGTTCGCATGAATTATCTCTGATATGGATCCTTGATGATGCCTTTCTCGTCGTATTCGGCATTGTCTTTGGCATTGGTGGGTCAGTTTCGTCTATTACTCAAATCTATAGCAAATAAACATTCTTGTAAGTGGCCAGGGCGGAGTTTTCAAGCCATGTCAAGAACATGAAAACCCAATAAGCATGGAGTTATGTTTGGGCCTTGAGCCTCAAAGGTTCCGACCATTTTCATAATTGAAAAAATACAGAAATTTTGCTCATATCTTGTAACTGAAAGGGAGTTATCAAAGATTGTAGTGACATTGGTGGGGGGATATCTTTTCTTTAAAAACAAGAACCATAAGCAATCTGAGATGGGAAGAGAATCTTGGTGAGAAAAGCTTAGAGGAGGCGCCTTCATGGCATTCTTCTCCCTCAATCATGTAAATATTCCTTCTGCAAGAGATTTCAGTTCTATTTGTGGCTTAGTGGATTTTGTTTGTTGTTAGGTGCCTTATTGACTACAACCTCGATTGACATTTTTTGGCAAGTTGTCTCAATAATCATTTCCACTTGAGAACTGAACTAGCGACAAAATTCCTATTTTTAATCCTGTTATAGATGCATGATAATAGTTTTTGAGTTTTTATGTTTCTCATGAGCATTTGGATTTTTTAATTTTAAGTCTGGTAGGCATTTTATGGGAGACAGTAAATTGAGAACTGTTTCATACCTTTGCTTCTACATTACAATGCCTTGCGACTAATATTTTTTAAAAGGTTATCATATTCATCAAAACATGTAATTCTCCATTCTGCACTTATGCTCATTTCTGTTATTGAGTCCTTCCCTAAGGAAATATAAATTTAAGCTGCTTTGTTTGATTTGGCGACTCATATCAGTTTTGTTGTAGATTGATCACCTTCCAATTGCATTTCCCTCTAGTCAACCATGGATAATAGGTATCATTCCCTGTTGCCTTTAGTTCTTGGGTCTGTCTGAGTCCACATGTGTTATATGATCATTACAATGGACAAAACCCCCAGTGGAAAGCCAACGTTAGAAGAAATTTACCTTTGCTTCATACTGGAGTTTTGAATATTATGTTGTCCCTACTTACAGTCGATGCTCTGTGGTGTTCAAACCACTTGACACCAAGAGGATATCCGAACATATTGTGAGCTTCAGCTTCTTCTGGTCTAAGAAAAATGAACACAACACATACAGGTGTGGTTGGGGTTGCTCATCTTTGTAGGAAGAAGAAAGGAATGTCATCGATACATTTGTGATTATTTCTTTCAACAGGGCTCTCTTGAGTATTATTGATTCTAGGCTTGGCATTTAAAAATGTGACTCGGCTCTTAAAAATGGGGTAACATTCTCTGCATTTTTAGAAAAGAAAGAAAAATTGAACACTTGCCTCTGCAATGGCAGAATATGGATATGTTGTATGCATGATATCAAGGGAATAACTTATTCGGCTGATGTATTTCTTACCTGCCTATGCTATATGTAATCGTGTTGTTAAGATACTTAACAATTTTCTTATGCACAACACTCATCTGTGCAATGTTCTAATAGTGATTTATGGTCAAGTTTCCTAGCATATCTATTTGTATCCTGAATGGTAGCCACTGTTTTCTCATAGAAATTTATACTTGAAAAGTGTTGATCTTACATTCATAATAAGGCCTCATGCTAATTGGAAATTAGTCTTGAATCTCTACAAATTACACAATTTAATTTATGTCGTAATGGAACCATTTTTACACCCAATTTGATGATTGAATGCGGTTGTGGGAAGTCATGAAGTGATTGTCGATGATGGTCAGTGTAATAATTATGTTGTATTTGGCAACATTGTTGAAGATCCAGTAGCTGCACTTAATGTACAAGGCTGGAACAAATCTTCATTTCGTTCTTTGGAGGTATCATATTTTCTTCTTCCCATAAAGATATAAGCTATGGAGGATGATTGGATGGACTCTAAAAGTTTCTAGGATGAAAAATGCATAACAACTTCTAAAATGAAACATGGATATTTAGAGGGACAAAAGTGTTTATTTATGTTTCATATAAGGTGTAGTTATTTATGCACTAAAGATAAACCTATGTATAATTTGTTATATCAAACCCAAATCATTTATTTTTCAATACAAACATAAAACCATAGATTGATGGCACTGAATATCTCTCAGAATTCTATAAAAATAATGCAATTTACTCATTCAAATGATTTCCTAACAGTCATTGACAGCTTAGCTTGCCTATTTTTTCAACTATGAAACTGTCTGACACTACTCAGAAAACGGGCCTCTCTCAGAATACTCATATGGAAGGAAATAACCAAACTTTTCATGCCATCAGGGACTTGATCATAAAAATATTCCTAAAATCCTTTAAAGTAAATATCTCTGCTATTTCAAAGATAGCAAATTGTGGAGTTAAACAAATAACCACAGAGGCGTTCTAACTCTAGAACTATCAAGTAGGCTTTGTGTCTTACTACATGCATCCCAACCCTTTGGAGAACAGTTGATCATTTCCTGTTATTCTTTTGGCTAGAGGTACAAGGCAACAATCATATATAATTATGAGAACAAGCCCACAAAACCTGGAAAGGGCCACAAGAAAAGCCTGGGCCTGGAATTGTGATCCGACATTTCTATTCATGGTGCTACCTTGCTTTATCAACAAAGATGTACTCTATTTTACTGCAACCATTTCACAGATTAAGAAAGAGAACCAAATGGAAACCATTCTTAATATAAGTGTTTATTCTACTTGAGTTTATAAGTGTTTATTCTACTTGAGTTATTGCATAGACTTTTCATGGATTTGAATTCGTATTTCCCTGTGTATTAGTATACTTTTCTGAGAAGCCTTGCACCATAGCTGCTGCTTTGTCCAAAAAACGATGCATTGCCAACCAAAACTAGATATCAAGATACAATTGTGTATACACAAATGGGTTTGGGTTGATAGTTATTTAAGACTAAGAATCTATTAATACTACTTTATCTTTGATATTTTTGGAATAATAGTCCTAACTCATAAAATGATTTAAAAATCTGGAACTTGCTGAAAACTATTTGTGTTATAGCGTAGTTTGGCCTGATTTAACGAATTCTATATAGTGGTTCTTGTAAATCAACTTCGTATTGGAAGGAATATTGATATTTCTCTCTCTTGTAAGACAGATTACAATGCAAGAAATCTGAGTGATGGGGCTACTTGCAAGAAGCTTGTGCCTGTAAAATGGTATCCCACAAAAAAAAACAACAGTGGCTATACCCACTGCCATGGTGAGAATCCCAACATATTTTAGATTCACTTTAATTAGGTGGCTTCAAAATGGCTTCAGAGTTGAGAGATACACCAATAGAGTCAGCAAAGCAAAACTAATCCCTGAAACAATAATTTATAAAAAATTGGTTGAGAGATACACCAACTGAGTCAGCAAAGCAAAACTAATCCCTAACAATAATTTATAAAACATTGTAAATCATTATCATCAAAGAGGTTACATAATGAGGAAAAATAGATATAATCTCATGTTCAAAAGAATGAGGAAAAATAAACCCACAATTAATAGACAATCGATATAAAAATATTGTATATTTAGTGGCCCTAAACAAAAGGAAATGGACTGCAATTTCGACAACCTTCATAGCTTCCTCTGGCTCTAACGGAAACCTGGATGGCTTCCTCTACCTCTAGCGGAAACCAGATGTGAGATTGGGTATTTTGGTGTTAAAACTGGGTGAGCTATGGGGAACGGGGGTGATTTAGAAGAAAGGCCATAGACACGATTTTCATAATTCAGAATAACTTCCTCTAGCCCCAGAATAGCTTACTCTGGCTCTCACGACAACTTTGTTAGAGCTGGGTATTTCTGTGTGCGAAATAGGCGAGCTATGGGAGAAAGGGGCAATAGGGGAGAAGGGCGAGAAGTGGAAGGATAGGGAGAAGATAATGGGGCAATTGGGGATAAGGGTGAGCTGTAGGAGGGAATTTTAAATTGAGTCTCAAGCCCTCTCGATACAGGCTGTCGAGAGTACAATGCAGAGACAGGCCAGGGTTTCTCGAGCACAGATTCTGCAGGAGGTTTTTGACTTGAGCATCACGTCTCTGTCTAACGGAGACAGAGGAGGGCCCCGCTATCCACGTTGACAGGGCCAATGAATATGCAACCGAGTTAAACTCGGTGGATGTTCAAGTTCTTCCTCTCACAAGCTGTTGTGTTCGCTTGAATCATGAAAGTTCACGGCCAGCGTAATGAGACCCCTCTCACTCTAGATCAATTTGCGGAGTTACTCAGGCTTTTCATTGGAGTGCTAGTATTCATTAGCCTCCTCGGAGTGGATACATTGAAAGCAAGAAAAAAAGGGTCCATTGGGTTCCTAGTCATGCGCTTGTCCTCACTGCTCTCACCATCTAGGTTACGAATTCACTGAATGCAGAGAGCACTTTACTAAAAGAGATATTGAACAATCCACAGCCATTGAATGGTGAGGTACTTAAAAATAACTTGTATATGATACATAGCAGCAGCGTAATGTTATGTGTGATAGTGGCATACTTATTGCCAGGAATGGCCCGTCCCAGCTATGAAGATTCATGAGGCAAATTAACTACTCTAGGTCTCACTATGTTCGTCCACATTTTCTCCAAGTTCTTCATTGTACATCTTCGTTTGCGTGAATCTGGGTTGTCTGTCATCAACTATTACTTCTAGTTCTAGGCACACGCCAAGGAGGTTACGGAATATTTGATCAGAGTATCGAGTGTGATACTATCAATATCCTTAGCATGGCTTCTTCTCCTCCTCAGCTCTCCAACAATAGTGTTGAGATTTTCTGTTTGGAGCAAAATAGGAAAAATCTCAGCTGATGACAACAATAGAATTCAGGTCCTATATTAACTCCAGTTTGTTGGGAGGGAGTTAATGCCTCCTATATTTGATGTGAGGGAGTGAATGAGGTTGTTAGATTCTCTATGCTATATAACAGGCAACCATTCGGATGGTTTGCTAATAGGGTGAGAGTTTTATGAGGTTTTCTTGATGTAATCTCTTGTTTGTTTAATAAATTCCTGATGCCTATGTTTGGTGGACGTAACCCAGATTCGTTGGGTGAATCACATTAATTATTGTGTCATATGTGCTTGATATTCTGTTGTGTGTTTAATTGATTTAGCTGTGCCTCTGAATTCCAACAATTGGTATCAGAGCTCAAGGTGGAGCACTAGCTGTGCTGGAGCGCTAAGGGAATTTTACTTGTTGTTCGTTTGCGTGGAGCTGTATATTGCTGGAGCTGTATTCCGTGGAGACCGTCCAGTGGTGGTGCGCACTGCTGTTGCTTTTGGTGCGTGGAGAGCGCACTGCCTTTTGCTGTTGGTGCGTGGAGAGCATAACAAGGGAACAAATCTTTGTTGTTGGGAGCGTAGGCATCCGCTGATATACCTGGTGTGTTTACTGTGCAGTGCGCTGAGCCTGAATTATGCTGAGTAAAGGTATGTTAAGTAATGCATGATCCTGATTTATTTTTTTAAATCGTTGGTCCGTGTGTAGAACCGAGAGTATTGCATGATGCAGTTGAGGATAAGCTTATCATCAGTAACCCTTGCAGTTGCTGATTGTTAAGTATGTTCGCACGTCGTAGGCCTGCAAATTGCACTACTAAATGTATGTGTTGGGTATAAAATATCAGAGGCTACAGTGATTACTATGTCAGATTTATGGTTCCAATTGTCTTTGTTCGACTGGGTATCATTGAAAGATATATGTTTAACGATAAGTATAATGGTCTTTACTATGTCAGTTTTATGATTCTAATTGGCTTTCATGGACTCGGTATCCTTGCAAGATATATCTTTAATGCTCAAAGGTTCTTAGATTTACACTTAGCAATAAACCTCCACCTCTGATGTATAAGAGCTAAAAACTTATGTAGAAGTGAGCATTGAATTTGGCAAGAGCGCAAATGCTTCACCTATTATATTAGTTGCAAGTCACATCTGCAAAATATATTAGTCACTCATATGATGCGATATGATATTACAACACTGAGATTACTACATATTTGCTGGTTGTTTAAACAGTTAAATAAAGGAAAATTAGAATTAAAGGCAAAGGTACAGAGGCATAGGTAGTTTTTCTTTGTTGTGTAAAAACAAAGGTATAGGCAATTTTTTTTTTAATTGCTGGTATTTAAACATTGGTATTGGAGATTATTGTGTTTTTTGATACAAAATGGAAAAAAATCAAAGTGCCTGGTTTGAAATTGAGAAATTTAATGGCAACAATAATTTTGAGATCTGGAAGATGAAGATGCATGACTTGCTTGTCCAACATGGCATGGAAAAGGCGTTGTTGGGCAAGTCCAAACAGCCTTACAACATCATAGATATTGAGTGGGCCGAGATGGATGAAAGAGCAATTAGTGCTATTCAACTGTGTCTAGCTGATGATGTCCTGTTTAATATTGTGTCGGAGACAACAGCTGCTGGTTTGTGGACAAAAATGGAGAAACTGTACATGACCAATCCTTAACCAATAGGATTCTCCTGAAGCGACAGTTGTACGGTTTGCGAATGAAGGAAGGTACATCAATTGTTGATCATTTAAATTCTTTTAATACTCTTCTTGTGCAATTACAAAGTATAGAAGTAAAAATACCATCCGAGGATAAAGCTATTACTTTATTGTGCTCGTTGCCCGAGTCATGGGATCATTTTGTTACTTCTATAAGTCTTAGTTCAATAGAAATTATTGAGTTTGATGATGTAGTTGCATCCTTATTATCGGAAGAAACAAGGAGGAAGTCGCATTCTGAAACCTCTACATCAGAAGCTATGATGGTTAGAGGTCGTTCGAAAGAAAGATGCCCCAGGAAGCCCAGCGACTCACATTCAAAGTTGAAAGGGAAGAAGAGTAAGCTAAAGTGTTGGTTTTGTGGCAAGTCAGGGCATTTAAAGAAGGACTACTGGAAGCGACAGCAGCAAACTTCAAAAGCAGAGTCTTCAACAAAGAAAAAGGAGGCGAATACGACAAATACAGGTTCGACATCTCGTTCAGGTATGAGTGATGAAGTATTATCAGTTAATGTGTCAAATCATGGTCAACATTGGTTCTTAGATTTCGGGGCATCAAACCACATGTGTATCCATAAAGAATGGTTTAAGGAATATAAATCAATTAATGATGGAGTTGTGTACATGGGTAATGATGTAACATGTAATATTGATTGGATTGGGAGCATACAACTACAAATGTTTGATGGGATAACTAGAATATTAACTGATGTGAGGCATGTACCAGATTTAAGGAAAAATTTGATTTCATTAGGAGCACTTGATTCAAATGGATATAAAACTGTAATTCAAGGGGGAGTAATGAAAATTTACAAAGGCATTTTACTAGTTATGAAAGCTAAGAAAGTAGGAAATCTATTTCAGTTAGAAGGAGGTACAGGGTCAGCTTTTGTGTCTACTGTGTCTGAACATGACAGTAACTCCATTCACTTATGGAATCAAAGGTTGGGGCATATGAGTGAGAGAGGGTGGAAAATTTTGGCTGATCGCAAGTTACTTCCAAATCTAAAGTCTGGAAAATTAGATTTCTGTAAGCATTGTCTGTTTGGAAAACAAAGTAAACAAAAGTTTAAAACAGGCAAACATACTATTAAAGGCATACTTGATTATATCCATTCAGATGTTTGGGGACCAGCCCTTACAACCTCATATAGTGGTTCATCTTATTTTGTATCATTCATTGATGACTTTTCTAGGAAGTTCTGGGTCTACATGTTGAAAAGAAAGTCTGATGTTTTTTCAGTTTTCAAGCAGTTTAGAGAATTGGTAGAAAACTACACTGGTAGAACAATAAAGTGTTTAAGAACTAAAAATGGTGGTGAATTTACTTCCAAGGAGTTTGACAGTTATTGCAAGGATGCAGGGATCAAGAGGCATAAGACCACGGCTTATACTCCTCAGCAAAATGGAGTTGCTGAACGCATGAACAAGACTCTTCTTGAGAGAGAAAGGAGCATGCTAAGTAATGTTGGGTTGCAGAAGGAGTTGTGGACAGAAGTGGTGGAAACAACTTGTTATGTGATAAATCAATCTCCATCGACGGCGATAGACTGCAAGATTCTGCAAGAGGTATGGAAAGGACACCCTTGTGACTATTCTAAACTCAGAGTGTTTGGTTGTGATGCATATGCTCCAGTGCCTAAACATCAACGAACTAAGTTAGATCCAAAGTCTAAAAGGTATATCTTTGTTGGGTATGGTGTTGGAACAAAGGGATATAGATTGTGGGATCCTACTACCCGCAAAATCATCATCAACAGAGATGTAAAGTTTAATGAATCCTCTCTTGTCCAGTTAGATGTAGATAGTCGATTGAAACAGGATGATGTATCTGACTTTCAGCACATTCAGTTTGATAGCATTTCTAACGATAGTCATGATGACCATAGTTCAGATACTAGTCATGAACAGGTTTCAGAATTAGAACATGAACAGGGTTCAGGTTTAGATCATGAACAGGTCTCAGATACTGATCAGCAAGAAGATCCTACAGAGGGTAGTCAGCGAATCAAGGAAGTGCCAGAAACATCCTTAAGGAGGTCGACAAGAATCAAACGGCCACCGAGAAGGTATGATGATTATGTCATTTCTGTTGCATTTACTGCTAATGAGAATGAACCTCTATGCTATCAGGAAGCAATAGAAGGTTCGAAAAGTGACAAGTGGAAAGCAGCCATGAAGGACAAAATGATGGCCTTGAATAAGAACGGCACATGGGATCTGGTTGAGCTTTCGAAAGGCAGGAAAACTGTGGGGTGTAAATGGGTTTTCAAACTGAAACGAGGTGTGAATGATACGGAAGACAGGTACAAAGCGTGACTAGTTGCAAAAGGGTTTTCTCAGAAAGTTGGTATTGACTTTCATGAGATTTTTTCGCCAGTGGTTAAAATTGTTTCAATTAGAATTGTGTTAGCATTAGTGGTTTTGCTTGATTTAGAGTTGCAGCAGTTAGATGTTAAGACTGCATTTCTACATGGTGATTTAGATGAGGAAATATATATGGAACAACTAGAAGGGTTTGTTCAGCATCGCAATGAGAAATTTGTCTGCAGGCTCAAGAAGTCATTATATGGCCTGAAGCAGTCGCCTCGGCAGTGGTATAAGAAGTTTGATTCTTTCATGTTGAGTCAGAAATATGTTAGAAGTGAATATGATCATTGTGTTTATTTTAAACAGTTGAATAATGGCATATTCATTATCTTGGTATTGTATGTTGACGATATGCTTTTAGCAAGCAAAAGCATAGAAGAAATCAACAGGTTGAACGCTCAGATGGCAAGGACATTTGATATGAAAGATCTAGGAGCAGCAAGACAGATTTTGGGCATGGAGATTTTCAGAGACAGGAGCAATGGTAAGCTATGGCTATCACAACAAAAGTATATTGAGAAAATACTTTTGAGGTTTGGTATGGATAATGTGAAGCCTATTTCAATCCCTTTAGCTTCCCATTTTAAGCTTTCTTCGAGTTTATGTCCTAATACAGATGAAGAAAAGGATTATATGTCTCGAATTCCATATGCCAATGTAGTAGGGTGTTTAATG
This sequence comes from Pinus taeda, assembly GCA_000404065.3. NCBI lineage: Eukaryota > Viridiplantae > Streptophyta > Pinopsida > Pinales > Pinaceae > Pinus > Pinus taeda. The sequence goes on along the minus strand of APFE030343608.1, from coordinate 46,496 downwards.
TATGCGATGGTTTGTACTCGACCAGATATTTCACATGCAGTTGGGGTTGTTAGCAGGTACATGGAAAATCCGGGTAAAGAACACTGGTCAGCAGTGAAATGGGTGCTTCGGTACTTGAGAGGCACAAGTAGTTATTGTATTTCTTTCAATAAGAGTAGTGAATATGTTTGCGGATATGTTGATTCCGATTTTGCAGGTGATTTGGATAAGAGGAGATCAACTTCAGGGTACCTCTTTACTCTTGCAGGTGGAGCTATCAGCTGGATTTCAAAGCTACAGAACATTGTTGCTTTGTCCACTACTGAAGCAGAATACATTGCTGCTTCTCATGCTTGCAAAGAGGCGGTTTGGTTGAAAGGTTTGTTTGGTGAGTTTGGTAGGTCACTAGACAACATCAGGTTACTTTGTGATAGTCAAAGTGTAATACATTTGGCTAAGAATCCGGCCTATCATAGTAAATCAAAGCATATTCCAATTAAGTACCATTTTGTAATACAGGTTATCACTGAAAGGGGAGGCTCTCTTGAAAAGGTGCATACAAAGGAGAACTGTGCAGACATGTTCACGAAACCAGTTTTGTTGGAGAAGCTACGCTGGTGGTTGGCTTCTCTTGGCTTGCAGAAAAGATAAAATAATAATAACAGGGCATCAGGCTAATTGTTGTCAAGGTGGAGATTGTTGAGATTTTCTGTTTGTAATGAAATAGGCAAAAATCTTTGAAGGTGACAACAATAGAAATTCAGTTCCTAGATTAACTCCAATTTGTTGGGAGGGAGTTAATGCCTCCTATATTTGATGTGAGTGAGTTAATGAGGCTGTTAGATTCTCTATGCTATATAACAGGCAATCATTTGGATGTTGGCTAAGAGTGTGTGAGAGTTTTGTGAGGATTTCTTGATGTAATCTCCTGTTTTAATTAATAAATTTCCAATGCCTATGTTGTGTGGACGTAGCCCAGATTGGTTGGGTGAACCACGTTAAACTCTTGTGTTTTATGTGCTTGATTTATTCTTCTGTGTGTTTATTTGATTAAGCTGTGCATCTAGGACCAACAATAGGGATGCATCTCACCTGCAACACACGGGAGGTGCGATGCATCCAAGTTTCCAATGAGAGATAGTGCGATGGTCTAGGGACGAGACTGAGCTTGGTTTTTGCTCACAGTTTGCAGCTAAGTTTAGGGATTTAGGTTGAGCTAATGATAGGAAGTAAACACAAAGTATAGGGGCTGATCTAATGAGGTTATTTGAGCTACCACTAGGGCACTTAGGATGTTTTCAAGTCAGTTGTTTAGTTCATAAACAAACCCAGAGATGGACTGAAGCAGCATTGATCTACTTTGCACCTGCATAGCAAATGTAGTTTGAAGGCTAGTTGGCTTAACTTCAGGCTCCATCTATAGTTTATAAAGAAAACAAATAGAAACAAACAAACAAACTATTCGTTCCCCAGTGGAGTCGCCATTTTGTCATCGGGAAAACTAGTGTCCATTCAGAGCTGCTAGTCCCACTAAGACAGGTAGCTATCTTAGAAACAAACAATTTAAAGTCACTTGCGTTTTCCTTTATGAGAGATAGATGAGAGAGAAGCAGAGAGCACCAACCTCATACTTTCACTTGGCTCCTTGCTTGTTTCCTCTCTCCCTTGATAGAGCTTTCGCCACTCTTTTCTCACTTGTCCCACTTCAAAGAAAACCTATAGAGTCAAATCACCATAATACCATCAAAGAATAAAGATCTATAACCATAAATAATAAAGGATCAGATGTATATTAACCATACAAATGCATATACCAATACAAGATTCAAAAATAGACAAGAATATGGAGGAAAACGCAAATAGCTTTATTGATAGAAGTAGTAGAAGAGAGGATTACAACCAAGTTTTCTGATCCAGCGCCATCCTCCCAGCATGAAAGCCCTCTTCACCTCATGAAAAGATAGATCACCCAACAATACAATGTTGCACAGAGAAACCAATAGTACTTCCTTACAAAATACAAAATTCCAGCCTTTGGATCTCTAGGATGAGGAATCCATGTATAGATATTTGCAGGCGGGTGAGTCAGCTTCTGGGATTTTGATTAGTGTCATTTCTCTGATAGTTCTTGGTTCCACTTGGAGATTTCATGATCTCTTACTCATCCCTGGGCGAATTCAGAGAGGCAAGTGTCAAATGAGCAATTTCTAGAAGATTTCCTGGGTTTCTACCTAGCAAACTACCTCTGCCATTTGTCTACTCTCGCCCATCGCACCCTACAAAAGGGCTTTTCAGTATGCATCACACCCCCCATGCGCAATAGTTGAGATGCATCGCACCCTGATCATGGAGCAGGTGAGATGGTCCAGTTTTGACCAGTTCTGAGTAGTTTTTTAGGGAGAACTTCTGGGAAATGATGTGATCAGCTGACCTTGTTCCTTTATGGTATGAAACAACACTTTTAGGGTCTTAGAAGCCCTTGGTTTATGGACATATGTGATTGGGGTTACAGTGCCCAAATATGTATATAAAAAGGGGGGTTCCTTTTTTGTTTATTTAATGAGTCTGAAAAAGAGATAAAATTAAACTCCTAGAATCAATCAATAATGATCACTATTCACATTGAAGGCACCTTTAACTGCACAAGAAACACACCCATCACCAATATCGAGAAAAAATATTAAAATATTCGATAATATTTGACAAAATAACTTTCAAAACTTATAAATAGGTAAAAGTAATTTCATTTGTTACCATTTTACCAAACTGAGATCCAGGGTACCATTCACAATCTGTTTACAACAGGTAAGAGCCTCACCCCTGCTCTTGTGTTCCATTACTTTTTTATGCAATTTTAATGGTGAATTTTATGCCAGAAAGGATGATTTTAAAATTTTAAGTCGTTGGTGACCATCGCGGGTATGGTCATCAAACCATCGATAGTTGTGCTCAAGCCCAAAGGCTTGCGTGATTCCATCACATTGTTTTGAAAAACCGGCGCGATGGCACCAAGAATAGTTTTTTGAAGTTAAAACTCTCTTTAAAGCAAAAAATGTTGATTTTTATCCATGTAAAAAGCATTAACAAGTGTTTAAATGTTGATTTTTAGGAGAATATAGTCTTGAAGTGGAAAGAGAGAGGCCATGAGGCCAAGGATTTCCAAGCATCTCAGGATCTAGCATGCATAAATTCTCTGAGGGATTGTGGCCTACTGAAATTATTTCGGACCACAAAGTTGAGGGCCCAGATGGAGTTGCTACCCTATCTGATCAGCCTTTGGGATGTAGATCAAGAGATCTTCATCATCAAAGGGCAAGAACTAGAACTAGAGGATATGGACATCTATTTCATCACGGGATTATCCCACCAAGGAGAAGTAGTTCAACCCTTTGGATCTCGCCAAGGAGGTGAGAGTACCAGGAGTCTAGTCCATAGATATTGTCCTAGTGCCAAAATTACCAATGGTGGTAAAGTGAAAATTACAATAATCACCAACAACCTCGTTCTGAGAACAATTTTTTCACCATGGCACGTGTATCTAGCATGCAAGCTTTGCATGAGGCTTCCAAGTCTCAGTTTCAGTACGCTATCTCATGTTTGACCCCCACCATAACTGGTGTGGAGGCCTTTTGGCGAATATGAAGTGTCAACTGACCAAGGGTAAGCACAGATACCTGAAGAAATTTGGGTTCAGTTCTATATTAGTGGCCTTCTTCTTGGAGCGAGTATCGCTTTTATGGTATCAGTGGGTATAATTACCACGTCCTACCCCCCGAGATCTGAGGCTCGTGAGATGGAGCTAGCTCATGCCTCGAGGAGGCACGGGTCAACATATGCATTATCCACCATAGTTCTTCGTTTGGCTTGAACTTCGGCTACTTATGTTAGATGACTACGCTTATGCTGGCACGGATCTCAGAGGGGATCCAGATCTACCTCTGCCACTACGTTAACAGTGGATCAGCGCAGGTAAAAACTTGTTTTTTGAATTTTTTCAAGTTTTATGATTTTTTATAAGAGTGTGAACTAAGACTCAACTTATGATAAATGTGCATATGTGGGACCAAAGAGACCGCCAGGCTTGTCGCCAATAGCATGGCGAGCTACCCATCTGATAGTGGGTGCAGACTATGAGGAAGGGGTTGACCCCTTGGTAGAGTGGGAGCACAATCTGGAGGCAATCACTCGAGGGGTTCTGGATTATGCCACTATCGACAATGTTCCATTACATTGGCAGAGACATACTATGGGAGTCTCTATGAGACTTCATCGGTTGCTAGGCCGAGTGATCAGAGCAGTCTCATGCTATCATGAGCATCGTGCAGTTTGATAGTTCATCTAGTCTTTTACACATTTTGTAGGCTTTGAAACCCAAGCATCTCAGAACACTCTATTTTTTGACATTTTGATGTAAACACTCCGGTAGATGCGATATATATATATATATATATATATATATATAATATATATATATATATATATATATATATATATAATTATATATACATTATATATATATAATATTATATACATATATATATATATCATAATATACATATGTATATATATGTATATATATGTATATATATATTATGTATATATATATAGATATATATATATATATATTATATATATATATATATATATATATATGTATGTATGTATGTTTATATATATATATGTTATATGTATTATATATTTATGTATATATATGTATGCTTGTTTTATTTCTACTTATGTGTTCAAAACATGATTCAGTTTTACAATTGACACAAATGTCTATCAAGAACAAAATTTGCTAATGCATCAGTTAGTGTATTTAAATACGTGGAACATGTTGCTATGTAATGTAATCAAAATTTATTTCCATCAATCTAACCCGTAGATACAAGCACAATATTTTTGGATTTCTTACTGAATAATGATTGTTTAATTATCACACAATGAGTTGTGAATCCAACTTGAAAACTAAATCCCTAATGCTAAGAGCAACTGCTTCTAACAAGAGTTCAATAACTACACTATACTCAGCAATATTATTGGTTGTTCGACCATGGCAGATACCTTGTAAGTTAATAAGCTCTCCATTAGGGTCATAGAGTACCCATGCTGCGGAAGAGAGGTTTCGTGTGCTATGACAAGCAACATCAGTAAAACCAATGTAATGACCTGATGACATCTGCAAACCGAGTGGAACACAGGGTAAGCAGTAAAACATATGTCTGCAAAGCAAACAAACACAATGAAATAATACACTAATTTACAAAAGTAAATTTACATGGATGACCTCGCGTAAAAATTTCAGATGGAGTCCATTGTTGAACTAGGGTAATCAATCAACAGAGAATAAAACTGGAGTTTCACCGTTGACATGATGTGTAAGTATCGACTCAGCCAAACAATAGAGTAAAACTCATAAAAGGCTCTGCCCCCATGCCCCATGCGTGAGTGAGGGTTTCGATTCACAATATGGAAACCCCATTGTGATAATGGGAAAACGGTAGAGGCTCAGTGAAAAAACCTCATGAAAAACTTGATCTCATGACGAGGAAAAGGTGCCCCTAGTTGAATGATTTTGACAATTTCAGGGTAAACTGAAATGTCAATAGGGAGGGTTGCAGTGATGTTTCCCATATTACCCTCTGACAAGATTTCATGCACCAGGATAGGTGTCTAAATTATAGGTGTAGAAGAATGAGAAACAAGCGCTTCAAGACAGGAATGCATCCCATCAAGGCTAGGGAGAAAGGTAAAACGATGATGTAGACCAGCCCATGGAACTTCCTCCAGAGACATGACTTCCACAATACTCTAGTCAGGGGGGAATGTCACATAAAAAGGATCCAAAGAATCCCAAGAACCAAGCTAAGTAAATGGCACATAAGTGTCAAGGTTCATACTAAAGACAGTATGACTTTCTGAAGTGGCCATCGAAGCTAAAACAATTTCTTGATAATTTATCTCCAATGGACTAAAAGGCATAGCATCGCCAAAAGATTCAATTTGATCGTCGGTACAGATAATCCAAGGATTCATAGAGTTCAAGATCATATTGACCAAATGAACATTTGGAGGTGGGTGAGAAAAGGTACCCATTAAAGTAGAGTCTTTGAAGAGACCTTCTCCCACGCCCTCATAAGGAATCTCAGTATTGCCCACATAAGGAACATTACCATTCGATGAACCAAAATAAAAGAAATACATTTGATCAACCATGACTATTTTTCCTTCATGAGGAAAACGAAGTACATGTAACAAAGAAGACACCACACAAAGCTTGGCGCGAGTCCAACTTCACCGGAGAAGAAGGTTGTAGTTGAGATTGGCATCTACAACTTCTACTTCTAATTCAACAGTCTTGCCTTCTAATGTAATCGGTAAGTTTGTGAGAATATCGTATGGCTGTGAACCTATGCCATCAAAGGTTTCCAAGGTGTTCAGAGATTGGATAAGAGGAGGAGATCCAATGGCTTTCCAACACGAAACTGACATGATGCAGGTAGAGGCCTTCATCGATAACCATTCTATGAATCATCTTTCCTTTGATAAGGACCTGGATCAAAAATGCAATCTGATGAGGAAGACGAGGTACATGATTCTCTAGATTGAATGTAATTAGACTCGAATTAGAAGGATCAATAGCACCTATAGCAGAAAGCAATGATTTCCTCTGTCTTGGACAGGATTGAAGACCCTCCAAGGTAGACATCGCCGAAGGTGCCTGAGCTAAATCCTCAACAATATTGTAATTTTGCACAGCTCTAACATTCAAATTGAAAGATGACTTCCGAAGAACACCTTTGGGGGGTGGCCAGATGACAAACTCATTGTTGGGGCGCTCGATATGGAGCGGTCCAAAAGAGGATAGAGTATAAGTAGAAGGATTATCATTGGCTTCTTTCTCCAACATCTACTTAGACATAGCTTGATAGTCCTTAGTTTGGGTATCGATTGAGATAGGTGATGAACCTTGCATCATGAACACTTGGGAAACTGAGGAAGCAGAAGACTGAGGTTGATCTACCAATTGGGTTTGTTGTCATGGAAAGGGTTATTTTAAGACAGCGAAGTCCCTTTCAGTAAGCGACTAACTTCAGAACGTCGGGGACAATCCTTAGTGTAATGACCTTACTCACAAAACAAGCAAGGATACTTCGGCTTTCTATGAGAAGCATCATCAGCATAAGATTTAGGAGGGTCATGTTTTGGGGCATTGGCTTCGGCCTTACCTTTGCCCTTCTTTGTACCTATAGAGGCTTTGTCTGTTGTGGTAGACTAGACATCATGAACCTCAGAGGTTTTACCAAGATTGGATGAATTTGTTGAAGGATTATTGGAAACAGTGTTTGAGACCAACTTCTGCTTCGAAGAAGCTTTCGCAGGAGTTTGAGACATAGAACCAATCACACCATCAATAGGTGGTGTATCCATAGATTTCAATGTTGTCAAATCTAATGATGGTCTTGGAGCATCAGGTAACATCTCATACAATGTGTGAGATTGTGAATAGACTAGGTCTAAATATTAGGCACGAGCGATAGCCTTCTCTTTAGTAACACATCCACCCATGGCTATGTCCTTAGCAATTTTGCTGACAAATGATTTTGTGAACCATACTGTCAACAACTTGTTAGTTCCTGGATCTACCTCAGGCTGAAGGAAGGCAGGTCTAGGGTAACATCAAACCACGCTTAACCTGGTAGCCAGCCCTACCAGGTCGGGAGAGGGCTCTCTCCTTGTCAATCTCAATAGGATATTGGAAATTAGGGCTTGAGATGACTGGATTTAATGTAGATTTTAGGCTAGGTATAGTAGCTCAGGGTTTCTGGTTCGATTTTTAGGTTTTGGTTGCTAGATCAATTGGAGAAGGCAGATTGGGTCCGGGAAATCAACTCTGGGATACAGTCATGTTCTGTGGGGCAAGGTAGACAAGGGCTTATGTACTAGATATGGATTAATATGGTAGATTAAGACAACTGGGGAGTTGAGGAGGGCATAAAGAAAATATGAATCTTCTTCAAACAGTTGAAAACATTGAAAACCAAATGCATTCCCAAGACAAAGCACAATGGTGTATTTTGTCCATTCACCTTGATTCATTTCATTTTAGAAGAGAAATATGGATTTGGATACATATAAAACATAAGAAAAACTCATTACAAAAAAAAAATAATACATAAATTAACTATCACAAGAATCCCACAAAAATAACTGTGAAACCTAGTTTTATTCCTTGCCAAACTGCTGATACAAATGTTCAATGAGTGCCACCACTTCTACCAAAGTCCAACCCTTACAAATGACTAAGAGAAAACACAATATAGGCATCAAAAAACTCATGCTAGTCATCAGGGGTCAAATCCATGAGTCAAGGAGCTGTTTCAACAACATCTAAACTAGGAACAAGAAAATAAGCTTGCCTCTAAAACTAAGGAAACTGATACATTCAGTTCAAAACCACTTTTTATTCGATGTATCTACCCCATAAAGTGTTTTCCATCAATAATTACATCATATTACATCATTTAACATGCAAAATTTACCAAGACAAGAAAAAGAAGTCAATTGCTGAAGAAACTAGGCAAAATTTGACTTTTAGGCAAAATTGACAAAAAATTGCCTGTTGCGCAGCACCCTAAGCCTGATGCATAACACTGCTTCAAGGCTACTTCTGGAGTCCTTCCACTCATCCAAATCAGGCCCAAGATAGCTTTTTGTAAATCCCTATCTATCTAGTTTTTGGAACACTTTGAATTTTTTGGTTTGGAGGTCATTTTCCCTATCAGAAGGCAAATCTCCCAAGACTGGTCAAAATGTGCAGAATGAGGCTACCTAAATGCAGAGTGCTATTGCAGTCAACTTTTGAAGGTCTTACGCAACTCCAAATTGAGCTCATGATAGCTCATTTGAAATATCTCTCTATCTATATATCATTTAAATCATCAAGAAAGTCATTTGAACATCCTAGCTAGGCGAAATCTTGATTTTCCCAAGGTCACTCCATAAGTGCATCAATCCTCTTGAGGCCAATGATGTTTTTGACATTTCTCCCAAGCCATGAAACTTGTGAAAAAAATGAAAGATTTTTTCTTCTTGGGTCAATGATGGACAAAAACCTCTCTCACTTTTGTAAAATTCATCTTTTCTTGGTCAGAAACATAGTTTGAAGAAAACCTATCCAAATATGTAGAACACGGGATTTGTAGAAATGAAGGGAAATGAAGGAGATGAGGGGCTTCTAAATTCTTTAGAAAATTTTGGGAAGTAGGGAGGGATGTTAGAAAGTAGGGGAAAGTGGAATTTCAAATATTGAGTGAGGGGAAGGGGTCCAAAAGGTCAAAACACAGGCCTAGGCTAGCAAATTGTCAAATTGTAGCAATAAGCTAGGCTTTGTGGGAAATGATGAATTTGAGGGATATCAGTGATGGGAATTGTTTGAGAAGGTATATTAGTGATAGGGGAAGGTGTATGAACATCAGGACATAATTTTTGTTGCTAATTTGGCCATCCAAGAAAAATTACCTTCAAAACCCTAGGAGAGGGAAATGGGTCTACCCAAGTACAACTGAAGCACGAACAAGGTGTAAAATGACCCATTGGAACCTGAAATGACGATGAAAAATCTTTGAATGATGGTACACTAAGCTGAATGGTGACATGGACCAATACTTGGAAGACTTTGGAAGGAGTGAAAACAACCAGAGACCTAATACCTTGTGACCAAATTTTACTTGAAGACTCACTAAAATGACAAAATTTGACTTTGACACCCTGAGACCACTTTGTAAGAGCATATTTGATCACTGTTGGAAGGCTTCAAAGGCTGACACTAACACAACTCATCAGCAATCTCAAACTTGATGAGGTGACGTTGAAATCTCCATTCATGTATATAATCAGAAATGTGGATCGCAGTGTCTTTCTTAAGTGACGTAAGAAAATGGGTGCTAGTTTCATAGTGAACTGACAATTGGAAAGAAGGAAAGACATAGCGAGAGAGTTGAAGTCACTGTGGGTACCTCGAGGCAATTCGATGTACCATTTAGTGGAAATACCTGTGAGATTTATTTGAAAGAGTCCAAGATGGATAGAATCATCGACATACAAATTGGAGGAGCACCAGAGGTGATATGTCATGATGTGGGATTGTGGATCCTCCTTCAATTTTCCCTTGAATTTGGGGCAATCGCTTGGAATTTTCATCAGAAGTGGAGGCCAGTAAGGCGAATGAAGAACATGATCATTCATAAGCCTCGAAACATTGGGCAATTCCAACATAGCCAAGAAAGGAAATTGCGTGTTAAACAAAATACAGGGCCTTTGAGGAGAACCAAATTGTTGGGTCAATCCTTGTTGGTAAGGATTTTTTCCCCACAGTGGAGGATATTGTCCATATGGAATCTAGTTTTGTCCCCACTAAGGGTTACCTTGCCTGTAAGGAGGATTATGTTCCGAGTAGGTTTGATACTGCCCTGCCATAGGCCGTTGATGATCATTATACATGGCATACGGGTTATAAGGCTGTTGAACCAAATGACCCTGGACGTAAGGAGATTTACCATGGTGATGTAGGGGTTGACCTTGAACTTGCAAAGGTTGAACTTACTGATATGCATATAAGGCTTGTTGCTACCAAGTTTGACCTTGTTGCTACAAAGTTTGGCTTTACTGTTGTAAAGGTTTCCCTTGTTATTGCAAAGGTTGACCTTGTGATGATAAAGGTTGGGAGGACTATTGCACAAATGGTGTCTGTGGCTGCAAAGGTTGTTTCAACTGTTGCAAAGGTTTCCCTTGTAGTTGTAGAAGTTGTCCTTGCTGTTGTAATGCTTTCCCTTGCTTCCAAAAAGATTTCCCTTGCTGCTACAAAGGTTGCCCTTATTGCTACAAAGGTTGTCCTTTTTGCTGCAAGGGTAGCTGGATGGTTCCTAGGGTTATACCCTAAGGGTATTGATAGTTCCCGAATTGGATCTGGCCATATGCGCTAGGCATAGCGGATTGACCAGACTGAACATGAGGTCCATCTTGAGGAATGTAAGGCGAATTGACCATGGTTTGCAAACCATATGGGACATAAACCGGTTGGAATGGAACCTGAGCTATATATGGTTGTTGATATTGTATGTTACCTGACCTAGATGGACCAGCAGGGTTAAGAATAGCACCATAAAAAGGTTGATTCATTCCAACCATTTGAGTTTGTAATCCACTCACACTGGTTTTTCCTAACATGATAGGAATATTCAGATCTTTCCCCCTAGGCAGTGGCACAGTCTTTCCACTCGTTGGAGGGATAGAAGAACTTATCGAGACCTGACCTGAGATAGTCGGTTGAACTAGAAGAGTCAGTTGAAACGATGAAACGAGTTGAGACAGAATGGTAGGTTGAAATGGAACTGAAGTGACTACAGTTTGTGTGATCAGTCGAGGGGTCGTTTTCTAAACGAACGGACTTGATGTAGGCATAGTGCTGAAAGACTAGATGGGGTTCTAATATAATGACAAGGCACTAGGAGTGCCCGAAACCAATTGAGCTAAAGAGGTATAACCATGTAGCAAAATGGTCTCACTAATATCAGGTGTTGGCTTGTTGGGGCCTGACCCAGGTTCAGCGTTAGTTGGCCAAACAAATCCCTACACTACTAGCCCTTTCGGCATCAGCCTGCAGAGCGCGGACCAAAGTCTCACCTGAAGCAGTATGGGGGGATGCTGGAACCAAGTTTCCACACCCTGAGATGGTCGTGATGTCATTTTATTCCTTTTATTCCTACCTTCGCATGGGTCACATAATTCTACGGCTCTGTCTACCCAACCCCTTATTCCTCCCTTCGATACTACGCGAAAAGGTACGACTAACCTTCACAGAGCTTTAACCTTTGATTCAGATACTTTCACACTACTAAGGCAGCGTATTGCACAGATTGTCGAGTTATCTTAAGAATATTTCTTATCTTATTAGACACTCACAGTTAGCACCGCGTAAACAGATATCCTTATTTGCGTTCAGTTAATCAACATAAGTACACAAATTTGTGTATCACATAAGCAATATAAAGAAAATTCATACATAAAATGACAAGATGCATTAATAGAACAAAGACACAGAAATTCAGAATATTTCTCTTTATTAATATCTTCCAAGTGATTACAGACTTTATCCACCCTGCGCACACAGCTACAAGGGTCTGCACTTAACTACGGACTTCTACCATAGGCCTCTGCACACTCAGCTGTAGAGGCTCTACCTACGCTACGACCCAAAACTTAGACTTCTTACTTCAGAGCTACAACTCTCTTACATGATATTATTCTTACCACTCTATAACTACTTAAATCTTAGCTCTTTTTATACAATCCCATGGTCCACAGACCATGGGTAGATCTCTTACAGCTGACTTTACTTTACAAAATTAAGGGCGAACAACCCTTTTATGACTTATGACACCTTCGCGCTCTGCGACCACAAAATTCGGAGTTTTTACAAGTTTATTACAAAATTTGACCAAAACATGGACTTTTAGCCCCAAAACTGTCCTTCGGGGATCCTACTCCCAACAGGACCCCAACGTAAACTTCATGACTCGCCCTTGAGTCATGCAGTAGGCACAAAGATCCTTGCACGAATCCCTTCCAGCTTGACTCGTATGATCACAAACTCAGTCGTGCACTGTGCAGCCACCTGCTTTGCGTCTTCCACTGTCTTCTTGGTCACTGCTCCTATGTCGGCCTGAAGCTTTTGTTGCGTCGCTTGCAGAGTCACAAGATTGTGTTCAATAGATCTTGTCACTGCATAAGCCTCATCCATCTCGGGTTTTAGTCTTTCCTTCATCACTACTTCCTTGTGCAGCACTGTGTCCACCTGTTCCTTCAATTGCTTGGCCTTGTACAGCTTGGCTAGTCTCTGTGTCAGTGCAACAGTTCGCGATGTGCCCTGAAACTCATCATAGCATTGTTGTATCTCGTGCGTAGGGGTGATTTTAGGGGCGAATGTTCGCCCTTTGGCGAAATTAAGGGGTTTTAAATTTTTAGTGGGCGAATATTTTGTATCATAGTACATTTTTACAAATCACCTCAAATAGCCCACCTTATTTTAAGGGAGAGGGTAAAAAAGGTAAATTTAGCCTTTGAAATTAGGAGTTACAACCTTCCATTCGCCCATTTTCAAGAATAGGGTTTATTTAAGTGAATCCATTTGCCCGTTTTCAAGAATAGGTTTTATTTAAGTGAATCCTATGGGCCAAAGGCCAAATACCATATTTATAAAAGAGGTATGGTAAATTAATAAAAACATAAATAAATGAGAGGTATGGTAAATAAATAAAGCATTTTTTTTCTATTTACTCCGTAAGTCACCTTATATACATGCAAGGGTGTAAACAAATAAAAATACAAGTAAAGTGGAGGTATGGTAAATAAATAAAACATTTTTTTATACTTACTCAAAAGGTATGGTAAATAAATAAAAATATAAATAAACTAGACGCCTGGTAAATAAATAAAACCTCTTTTTATATTTAGTCCATCACCCTCGTTCTATTTATGAAGGCTCAAGAAAGAGGTTTTACTTAAGTGAATCCTATGGGCCAAATACCATACTTGTAAAAGAGGTATGGTAAATTAATAAAAATATAAATAAGCAAGAGGTATGGTAAACAAATAAAACATTTTTTTATATTTACTCCATAAGTCACCTTGTATTTATGAATGGTATGGTAAATTAATAAAAATATAAATAAACGAGAGGTATGGTAAACAAATTGTCATGTGGAAAGAGTTAATCTTGCGGACAAAACCAACCTCCCTAGAAGCCTAAGACTCTCTAGTGACAAACAAAACAAACAAGAGCAATCCTTCTCTAAACACACATTATCTACGAGAAACCAAATGTTTTAGATCCTACCTTAGTCCCACGATGTTGTAGCAGTCCAGCCTCGCCGATCCAGATGAGCTCCTCCTTCACTTCAAAACCTGCATACACTAACAAGCAAACGATTACATAACACCTGAATATTTCATAAAACAAAGCATATTCATCACATAGACCAAGGAGTACATGAAATAATTCATTAACAACAAATCATTGAGAAGAATGGACTTATTTGTATTAAGGAAACAAAAAAGGAACCATTACAACCTGAGCCTTGGTGTTGTGCAAGCTCCTCCCAGGGTCCAACAAGAGATTTCCTCTACTTTGACAAGCTCACCCACTTCCAAATGAAACAAGAAAGGATGGTAATCTCCCCTCACAAGCTAACAATGGAAGTCCTAATTCCAGCAGCATTTACCCTTTGGAATGTTCAGCTTTCAACCTCCCCTCCTCTGGCCCAATGCCTGTATTTATAGTGTTCTTAGAGGAAGTTATTCAGTTCCAACATCAATGGGATACTCCCTCTTTTGGATGGGGTAGCTCCTCTCTTGATGGGATAAGTTCCTCTATCATAGGGATGCATGAACCATCTGGAGGCGCTCAATACACGTCAAACACTCTTCTAGAAGGCTCTAGAAGTGACCACAAGTAACTTTTTTAAGATGAAACTCGCGCCTTTTGACCTTTACAAGGGTACGCACCCATCCCTTGACTTACAGAGCATACAAGTACGCAGGTTCAATGAGCTTGGGATGCGTACACGCAGGCAAGGTAGAGAGAACCTGCGTACCCAGAGATAAACATGTTTTTTAATGACTTTCTCTCTTTTTGAAGTTTGACATGAAGAGCATAGGTATAAGGATTGACAAGGAGGATAATATGACTATTGATGGAGCCATATTAACTGTAGATAGTCATGGTGACAAATTTTAGTGTAACAGATTTCCCCCTAAAGTGCGAATCCTATAATAGATAAGGGTTTTATATCATCGAGGAAGGGTGAAGTACTTTATCATTTCAAGGATTATCTCGTGGAGAGCCTGGTTGCCAATTTGTCATGCGGAAAGAGTTAATCTTGCGGACAAAACCAACCTCCCTAGAAGCCTAAGACTTTCTAGTGACAAACAAGACAATTAAGAGCAATCCTTCTCTAAAATGCATTATCATATGAGAAACCAAGTGTTTTAGATCCTACCTGTAGTCCCACGTTGTTGTAGTAGTCTAGCCTCGTCGATCCAGATGAGCTCCTCCTTCACTTCGAAACTTTCATTCACTAACAATCAAACGATTACATAACACCTCAATATCTCATAAAACAAAACATATTCAACATATAGACCAAGGAGTATATGAAACAATTCATTAATAACAAATCATTGAGAAGAATGGACTTATTTGTATTAATAGGAAACAAAAGAAACCATTACAACCTCAGCCTTGGTGTT
>APFE030343608.1:7802-24056 GCA_000404065.3 Pinus taeda | reverse complement strand
CAAACCTAGATCCATTTTAACTTTGGATCTATCTAGAGATTTGATAATTAATAACCCTACGTTAAAATGAAAAGTCTGTGTTATTATTTTATGTAAAAATTTTAGGTTATTATTATTTTTAATCAATTGTAAAGGTAAATTTGAAATAAAAATAAAAATAACTCATGTAAAAATGAAAATTCCACATTATTATTTTTTTATTATATCAAGAGATATTGTTTTGTCGATTACGGGTTTTTGAGCTAAAGGTTTATAAGAACCCATGGTATTCATGTGGAAAATAGTCTATTTAAAGGGGGAATTATACCATCCTAAATCCATCTTCTCATTCTCCCTCTTTCTCTCTCTCTCCCTCAGTTTTGATTCACATTTCGCATTAGCCTTAACTATCGATCTCTCAAGATTTGTCGATCTCTCAAGCCTAGAGAGGGATGGATATTGGTTCGTGTATATCTAAAGAGAGGCATGCTATGAATTCTTAAAGTAGTATACTTGGATTTGCAAAATGTAAGATTTTTTTTACATAGGGATATCTTAAAGTAGTATACTTGGATTTGCAAAATGTAATATTTTTTTACATAGGGATATCATTTGCTTTTGATTATGGTCTTGCCTGTTAAGTGCCCATATTCTGGTTTTGATGAGTTTTGATTATGGTTTTGATCAGGTGCAATGTCTATGACCCTTTCCTATTAAGTGTCTATAATCTAGTTTTGATCAGGCGAAGCATCTATGACCCTCATCTATTAAGTGCCCATATTCTAGCTATCATTTGGGAGGTTTTTTTTATTGCATCCAAGGATGTTGTCTTGTTCTGTGAAGTTACCAGTTGTTTTTGAGCTCCAAGTTTATGAGAACCCATGGTATTTCCCATGATATTCATGTGGAATATAGTCATTTTAAAGGGGGAATTAAACTAGACTAGATCCATATTCTCCCTCTTCCTCTTCCTACGCGTCGAAACCATAAGTTTTGATTCTCATTTCCCACTTGCTAGGTTTTGATTCTCATAAACTAGCCTAGATCCATATTCTCCCTCTTCCTCTGGGTATCCCTCAGAACTCTCGATTTTGATTCTCATTTCCCACTCACTAGGTTTTGATTCTCATTTCCCACTCACCTTAACTAAGGATGGATCTAGGTTGGTGTGTATCAAAAGAGAGGTATATTGTGAATTCTTAAAGTAGTATACTATGATTTGCAAAATGTAAGGTTTTTTTACATAGGCATATAGTTTATTGGATTTGCAAAATGTAAGGTTTTTTTATATAGGGATATGGTTTACTTTTGATTATGGTTTTGATCAGATGAAACATCTATGACCCTTGCCTATTAAGTGCCCATATTCTACATATCACTTGGGAGGTTTGCATAGGTAGATCATGATTGTGAAACCCTATTCCAAAACAAAGACATATATCCACTTAATTAATCTTTTTTTTTCATTTTAAATTAAAATAAAAATCAATAATATGAAAAATATCAATTATGGGGCTAAAAAAAGCTAGAAGCACTAGTAGTTGTTGGGAGATTTCACGTTTTCAAATATCATGAGAAAAATGTTTTTTTGTTGCTTTATTTTTTATAGTTTGTGTACAATAAAATATGGTATATTAACGACTTAATCACTTTCTATCTTAATGGTTAATTTCTTTAAATTCATTTAAATTATAATTTATTAACTTGATATAAAAACTATTGATGAGACAATATTATACAAAGGGAAAGTGATTTGATAATTATAATTACAAGTTGTCCAAATTTGTGAGTGAATGATTATCTTCACTTCAATTCCTAAATTGAGAATATAATTAAATTTGTAATAGTTTTATTTAATATAATCACACTACAATGATATTTTCCACAAGGAGGTCACTTTTCCATCAACAAAAAACATAATAAAAATAAATATATATTATTTAATTCCAAAAACCTAAAGAGGTCTTTCCAAGTACAAGGGTTGTCTATATATATAAATATATATAATATAGTATATATATATATATATATATTATATATATTATAACCATCATGAAATATAATATTATGTTGAATCCATTAAATTAAAACATAAATTATTATTTTAATATGATAACTATAATTATTATTTTATATGTGTCCTTAGAGGTATCCTAAAGTGTTGTTAGATTCTAGCTAGTTCATTTTTTATCATGTTAAGGAAACAATCATAGTACCTAAGGTGACCATGTATATTCATTTTAAAATTTAAATATTTTGTAATAATTTTTGTCAATATAGACAATTTTAAAACTGAAATTCACTAAGAAAAATCATAACAACACTTATCTACTAATCTCTCTCAAAACTACATCTCTCCCTAGACTTTTGTAATTAATATACATTTAAAAAATAAATATTCAAAACAAACTAATTATCTCCTTAGTTTCAAATGTTATATAAAATATTTTTTAATTAGTACATATTTAAAAACTAAATATTCAAAACTTATTTTTATTCACACCAAGCCAAATTTTCCAATGATGATCAAACCCTAGTAGAAAAACAAATTCCTTGCCACATGATAGGCTTCTTTGCGCTCAGATTGCTAGGAGGATGATACTAAGATGTAAAAACTGGCAATTCAAAAAATACTGTAAGATAAAGAATAAATAAGTTAATTACATTATATTTTTTTTGAGTTGAATTGCAAGCCGCAACCCTCAAAATTTAACAAAACATTACTTAAATCATGATCAGGCTATTTACCTGCTCGCAAATAGTAAAATCTCATCTTCCTTCTTAGTTCTTGTGAATATATGTAGGGCTCTACATTTTAAGGATGTCGCTTTGAAATGTTGAGCATTTTTGCAGGGAAAAAAACCTCTTCTTTCACTGATGTAAGGGGTTCTCACTTATTTTCAGCTAGGGCTTTGCGTTTTGGGGTTTCATCTTGATACATAAAATTCCAAGGGAGATGCGGGCTTATTATCATTGTTTTGCTTGGCCACAGGAGTTTTAAGGCTGATTTCTATTACAAACCTTTATGCGCTATAACCTTTTGTGCTGATTTTCACCATGCAGATTTTATTAATATGTTCTTTTAGTATGTAATGTTGGATTTTTTATGCTTTTTAGTACTAAATTTTTTTTGGTTTGGGAATATTGTCGATACAGTTGGGGCATACTTAATGATGGACATGGCTATACCTATACAATTTGTTACAACAAAAAACTGGGAGAATTCTATCTCCAATACTCATATTTGTTCATCTCCATCTAGAGATAGGTAGGACGAGTAAAAAACATTTCACAAAATCCATGCTCTAACATAGCTACTTGGCAAGTATTTTACAAACTAATTATATAACAAGATACATAGATAGATCATTCCTAATTTTTCATAGGCCTCAAAGGAAGTACCCAAACTCAACAAGCAAGGATTGTAATCCCAATGCTTTATTCCATTTAAATTCTTGTTCTCACATTTCTTTCCCAAATTTCCTCCCTCTCATGACTGGCATAGAAATTAATGTTTCTTTACCTACACTTGCATAAGTGAGAGTTCTAATGTCTACCTTTGTTACCCCTAGGCGGAGGGAACATCTTCCCTCACTATCTTTAATCATTGTTCCTCCCATGGTGTTATCGGGAAAACTAGTGTCCATTCAGAGCTGCTAGTCCCATTAAGACGGGTAGCTATCTTAGAAACAAACAAACTAAAGTTACTTGTGTTTTCCTTTATGAGAGATAGATGAGAGAGAATCAGAGAGTGTCAACCTCAATCTTTCGCTTGGCTCCTTGCTTGTTTCCTCCCTCCTTTGACAGAGATTCACCACTCCTTCCTTACCTTTCCCGCTTCAAAGAACACATGTAGAGTCAAAGCAGCATAATACCATCAAAGTATAGAGATCTATAACCATAAACAATATAGGATCAGATGTATATTAACCATACAAATGCATATATCAATACAAGATTCAGAGATATACAAGAATATGGAGAAAAACTCAAATAGCTTTATTGATAGAAGTAGTAGAAGAGAGGATTACAACCCATTAGTCTGACCCAGCGCCATCCTCCCAGCATGAAAGCCCTCTTCACCTCATGAAAAGCTTAGATCACCCAACAATAAAATGTTGCACAAAGAAACCAACAACACTTCCTTACAAAATACAAAATTCCAGCCTTTAGGTCTCTAGGATGAGGGATCCATATATAGATGTTTGCAGGTGGGTGAGTCAGCTTCTAGGATTTTGGTTAGTGTCATCTTTGTGATAGTTCTTGGTTCCACTTGGAGATTTCATGATCTCTTACTCATCCCTGGGTGAATTCAAAGAGGAAAGTGTCAAATGGGCAGTTTCTAGAAGATTCTCTGGGTTTCCACCTATCCAACTACCTCTGCCATTTATCTGCTCTCGCTCATCGCACCCTACAAAAGGGATTTTCAGTATGCATCACACTTTTTGCATGTTGCAAGTGAGATGCAACGCACCCTTAGCACTGAGTAGTCTGTATGGTCCTATTTTGACTAGTTCTGAGTAGTTTTTCAGGGAGAACTTCTGGGAGATGACGTAATCAGCTGACCATGCTCCTTTATGGTATGAAACAACACTTTTAGGGGCTTAGAAGCCCTTGGTTTATGGACATATGCGATCGGGGTTGCAGTGCCCAAATATGTCTATAACAGTTGCCCCCTAAAACATGAGGTTGTAAATCTTCTGATGTCGGGTGAAATGCTTTATCATGAGGATCCGAGGTTTTTCAAACTGGAAGGTGACCTGTAATAAGACACAATATAATACATTATCTTTATAATATTTTCATGATCTAGCTAAGGCGGGCATTCCCATGCTTAGCTTTATAAATTCATTTTCATGTACATAGGACAGACAACCACCTGTGTGGCAGACTAATGATTCTGGTAGGGCCATCATCCCTTAGTTTGGATGATTATCTATGCAGCTAAGATGTACATTTGATATCTTTATTTTCATGAATATATCGCAGCTCGGATGGATGAAACTAGATCCGGGGTCTTCGAACTTGTTCAATCTTCACCCGAAGTACAAGTCGATCCATGTGAAAATATGTTCTGGTGTCAAACATGGAAGGACATGACCTCATTACCAGCCAATGATGTAAGATGTTAACAGGCGCGAGAGCAATTACTGATAATGATAATGACCCTCAATGTACTACAGTGCAATTCACGTGGTGTGCATATGGGACTTGACGTCAAACACCACGCAAAATCTTTCGGTCGAAGGTCATTGATGTAAACCTGTCACCGGAAGTGAGAAACTTACCATTGAGGCATGCAAGCTTCAAAGTACTGAAAGGGTTGTTCCTAAGTCAACTTCTTGGATAATGTACTGATGTCGACAAGAAGTGACCCATCATAGGAAGGCCTTAATGAATCCTACATCTACGACATGGAATGGAGCAAATGATTTTGTGGAGGTGAAAACAATCTGATGATACAAGGTTCAGGGTGGCGGTCATGAAAGAATGAAGCGTGAAGGTATTGCAATAGATGAGACATAAGCTGGGTTGGTGAATTCTCTGAGCGACTTCTCTTGAACATATCGGTGACACTGAAATGGATTGGTAGCATTAACCCCAAAAATGGATGGTACAGAGGACCAATGGTGATATGGCCGGTGAACGGAATAACCCAATCCGACTCAATCATGGTGATGGAGTGAAAGTGTCATGTTCAAGAGTGACCTGCTACCAATAAAGTTTCTTCAAGTTTTCTTCCCAATTTTTCCCCAGTCATTTCTGACCAGTACCTCTTAATTTTTCTCAAGCTTGAGGAGGATAGCATATGCTTGTTCTATAATTTTCCCTTCGGGCAAACCCGTTGCTATGTTTTAACGAGCCTAGCAACCGCGAAACTTACTCTTGTCTGCATGGACAAGTTTGTCACTATTTTTTTAACAAGTTTAATGACAAAGACAACTCGGTCCTTTTCAATTTTAGAGAGTCTGAAAAGAGACGGAAAGGAAACTCGAGTAATCCTTTTTCATAATATAATCCCTTAAGTTCGAAAAAGTATAAAATAGTACGAAAGGGATGACTTTTCGATAGTTTTAACAAGCTGAACAAGACAAGCGCTCGATATTTTTGTGCAATGATCCCTCAAGTTCAAAAAGATTAAAATCTAGAGGATGGACGGCACTTCCAATCACTTTAATGAGTTGAAGAGGCCAATTGCTCGGCAATCTTTTCATATTTTACAAGTTATATGAAAAGAGCTTAAAGAAGACTCGGTTTTTGAGGAATGAGTGATGTTTTCGGATAGTAGCTAGTTCTAGGTAAGGTTTGGAACTTTTCAATCATGGCAGTGTAAAGAAGGTGGCTAATAGAATCACTCGTCGCAGCTATTCCTCAAAAGGGGTAAACAATCAAATGGAGGCATATGATCAGCTAAAAAAGAGTGGAGGTGATGGTAAGAACACGACCAAGGTTCAAAAGCTGATAATTATGCAATGGCAATGGTTATTTACTGAAGGTGGGTTCATTTTTTAATGAGCTTAAACTCTTGTGGAACATATGCTCATTACTAGGTTTATTTTTTAACGAGCTTGAACTTCACGTAAAACTGCTCGTGATAATGGTCAGAGATGTTCGATTCACCGTTAACATTATGTTCTCTTGAAGGTCGTACTACCTATTCAATTGCTCCATCAAACTTATTAGAAATGAGAATACATGCTTGAAAAATGAGTTAAAAAACTAATACCTTACTTGAATTACGTGAAAAGTAACTTAAAAGTATTTTTTTACCCCTCATTTTACCATTTCATTCGAATTTGGGATTGTTGGAGCTTTGGAGGTGCTTTTCCCCCTCAATTTTCATCAGCTAATTTTGACAGATTTTGTGGACGATTTTCGGCGCCCTCTGGACCAAGTAGGAGCTAAATTTGAGCTCTTCAATTCCATTCTTTCCTTTTTTTTATTTTGAGCATATTTTCCTGCTTTTCTGGGCGTCTGGGGTTTGAAAAATTCATTCTCTCACCATCACACCTAGTATACATCGAAAGGTGCGATGCATACTAGGCTGGCCATTGGCCAATCGGTATGCATCCCACCCAGTACAGAGCTAGGGTGCGATGGGCGCAAGGAGGAAAGTTTTTGCACTGATTTTTCATGGAAATTTTCCCTGTTTTTTGCCAAATCAGGATCCTAATTCTTCTCTTGTTTGTTTTTCAGAGATTCATCAAAGCAAGATGGTAATTACATGGCGTAAACGCGAGCATGAAGAAGAGGACATGGTTTCCTTACATGATCCAGGTACATTAACTGCATTATGGAACTGTGGCTTGCTCAAGTTCTTCTGCCTATCTAGCATGAGGAAACAAATCAACTTGTTGCAATATTTCCTCAATGCATGGGATCCTACCAACCAAGTGTTCCAGATGAGAGGTAAATCCATCCCTTTGACTATTGAGGATATCTACTTTTTGACTGGTTTATCGAGGCGTGGCACCCCTCTCTCATTATCAGGTTCCGCCCGTGGGGGTGAATCCATGAGGGATTATATTCGCCGATACTATAGAGATGGATCTCAGCCAAGCAGGGACAGAAAGATCAGTATTCAAGATGTCACTTACCAGTCCTTAAGGACTACCTTATTCACCTTTGCTAGATTGACTGGTAGCGCGGCTCTTCACTTAGCCAACAGGTCCTATATGCAGTATGCCTTGAAATGCCTTGAACCAAAGGTATTCAACTGGTGTGATAAAGTACTTTCGGTGATAAAAAAAAATAGCTTACCAAGGTGAAGAATGGAAGATCTAAGAACTTTGGTTATGGTTCTATTCTAACCGCTTTCGTCTTGGAGAAGATCCCACTGATGCAGCCACAGTACATTTCATTTGGAGTGCCTGCACCAACAAAACCACGGATGTAGAGATGGGTCGATCTCATGGCTAGACATGTTGGTCAGTCATAGATTTCATTCTTTGATGCCTTCTTTGAGTGGTTCAACCGTCAACAGATGGTTTATGCTAAGTATCCATATGCTGGGATGGCTTTCCGACGTGACCCAGATTTGGTGTCGCTGGCTGGCGAGAAGTATGGTGTCATAGGTAAAAATCTTTGACCATGTCTTTATTTATTGCTTTTATAATGTTCTTGTACTTTTTAAATGTTTATCAAGACTAATCAAAACTCATGTGTTCATGCAGATATCGAACCAGTGCGACCATCAGTGCGCCTGAGAGCAGCAGTTGTCCTTCCAGCAGGAGAGGTTGTAGGGAGGGTTGTCCTTCGTGATCTGGACGTAGCCGAGACCCTTGCAGTATTGCAGGATCAGATCGAGGGTCTCACTCTTGGTATTTAGGATGTGAGGACTGACGAGTTACCTCTGAGATTACAGCATCATACCACTGGCATGCCAAGCCGATGGACTAGGCTCTTACGTATGATCGTATAGGCAGTGACTTGTTATCACCAGTACCATTAGTCTAGGGTGCATTCTTGCACTTTTGAGTTTTTGGGTCATGTGACCGATTTTGTCCTGGACACAGAACACTATGTAAAAACTATAAACAGTTATATATATTTTTTATTTTCAAAGCTTTATTTTGGTTAAGTTATATGATCCTAATGCAAATATTGATGAAATGTTTTTCTTTTATAAATGTTGCAAATGTCTATCTAACACATAATTTGCTAATGAATCAGTTAATGTGTTTAAGTTTCTGGAAATGTGTTGATATTTAATAAAATCAAACTGCCTTTCCAAAATCTTGACCCTTAGGAACATACGATATATAGCTGGATTCCGAATAGAATAGATGTTGGTAAGCTGTAGAATGACGAGTTGTGAGTCTAGCTTGACTACAAGTCAGTGTATGCGATGCGCAATGGCATCAGAGAGGAGCTCTATCAATGCGCTATATTCAATGATGTTGTTTGTTGACCGACCAATACATACCCCTCTGAAACTCACCAACTCACCGCTTGCATCAAATATGGCCCAGGCTACAGAAGATAGGTTTTGCATACTACGACTAGCTCCGTCGGCGTATCCAACAAATGATTCCAATAGATTTGACATCTGCAACAAATGAAAAAGTGGATTACCTAACCAAAATGATCACTCTTGATGAAAATAAAAATGTAACAAAATCATATGAAGAGATTACTACGCTTAGTCAAGCATAGTAACACTTAAGGTACAACCCGTTTCGGGGTTGCAACAGTGGAATCCCATCGTAATCTACTAGCTCTTAAGCTCCTTTTGCTAATACACGCTTAACAATATAGGGACCCATCCACAAAGACTGGAACTTGCTTGCTCCCAATTTATCGGATCATTGATTGTAAAGTAAGACCAGGTCACCTTCTGAGAAGACATAGGGTTTGACATTCTTGCCAAACTGCGCCTTGACTCGTTTCTTATGTTCTTTGTTAGCCAAGGTGGTGTCACAACAGGTTTCATCTAGTTGGATTAATTCCAAGAAACAAGCCTCTTCCTCTGAAGTTCCGGGGAGAAGGTCGACTACGAGCTTGAGAGACGAAATTTCGCACTGAACTGGTAAGACTGCTTCTAGGCCATACACCAGCTAAGAGGGTGTAAATCCGATTGCATTTCTCACCATTGTCTGGTATGCCCCCAAGGCCGAGTACAGGATTAGGTGCCAACTCCATTTATGGACTCCAATCATCCTTTGTAGCATGTGCTTCAGGACTTTGTTGATCGCCTCAACTTTTCTGTTAGCTTGCGGATAATACGAAGTAGATATGGCATGGGACAGTCTTAATTTGGCAGCCAATTCAACCATCATGTGATTACGGAAGTGTGATCCATGATCTATGACTATAGCTTGTGGAACACCAAATCTGGAGACTACATGATTGAAAAAGAAAAGAGTAGTCGTTTCGCCACTGTTGTTTAATGTAGGCATCGCCTCAGCCCATTTCATAAAATATTCAACTGCGACTATGATATACCGATGCCCCCCGGCCAAGGTGGGGTTACATGTTATGAAATCTATGCCCCATTTGGTGAATGGCCCAACAACAACTACTGGATGCAAAGGTGCGGGTGGTATTCTGGTTTTGCGGTCGAAGATTTGATAAGCATGGCAACTTCTGACTACGGTTATGCAATCTTTGAACATTGTTGGCCAGAAGTAACATGCCCGTAAAATATTTTGTGTTGTAGCATAACCAAATTAATGCCCCCCACATGCACCTGAATGACAATCATTTAGGACTTTTTCGACCTCCTCATGGGTGAGGGACCTTTGCAGAAATGTGTCGATACCCCGACGGTAAAGTGTATCACCGACGATCATGTAGTCCTTTACTTGGTATTGAATACGTCATTGTTTTGAGTGAGAGGTATTAGACCTGTATGTTTGGGTTTGGGGATAGATGATTATATCTCCATACCGCAGATCGATCGATGATATTAGAAACAAAGATTCATGCATGATTGTTGCTTTGGATGTTGAATCGTTGGATGACGATGGGAAGTCGCATAGTAACTCTGTGAAAACTAGAGATTTATTTGATTTGGATTTTAGGAATTCCAGATCAAACTCTTGCAAAATAGCTATCCATTTTGAATATTTTCCCCCAAGCAACTGTCGCGACAAGATGTAAGTCATAGGGTTGCAATCTGACAAAATGGTAGTTTTGTGAAAGAGGATATAGTGTGAAATCTCTGTACTGCTTGAACAACTGCAAGAGCTAGCTTTTCAACATAGGAGTACTTGCTTTCTGTATCATTTAAGTTTCGACTTAAATAATAGACAGGATGTTTGATTCCATTGTCTTTTTGAACTAAAACCATTGCAATGGTCGTATCTGCTGCAGCTAGATACAGGTTAAAGTGTTTTTGATAGTCAGGAGCATACATTAATGATGCTTTTATTAGGGATTCCTTTAGAGCATCAAAGGAAGCTTGCGCAACCTAATCCCATTTGAAGGGCACTTCTTTTTTCAAAAGACACGTATAACCTTTAGCATGTTCAGTGTAATTTGGAATGAATCTCCTTAGAAAGTTTGCTTTCCCTTGCAATTTCTGAATCTAAAGCAAATTTGAAGGTGGAGGCATATCAGTGATTGCCTGAACCTTACATGGGCCAAGATGAATCTCGTCCTTTGAAACTACAAAGCGAAGTAAACAACCAAAACTAACAGAAAACACACACTTGTGTGGATTGAGTCGTATCTTGTAGTGTCAACAATGTAGAAATATAGCTCTCAAATGCTGCGGATGATCAGTCCGCTTTCACGAATGAGTCGGAAGATCATCGAGATATGGTTGAACGATGTTCTTTGATGTCATGGAGGCATAATTCATAACCCTCTGAAAAGTTGCCCCTGCATTCTTTAAACCAAAAGGTAGCTTGTGGTACGCGAATGTGCCCCATGGACAAATAAATGCAGTCTTTGACTGGTCCTCTGGGTGGATATTTATTTGATTATACTCGAAAAATCCATCCGTAAACGAAAAGATTTTGCATCTAGTGCATTCATCAATTCTCTGGTCGATGAAGGGTGTAGGGTAGTTGTCCTTTGGACAAGCTTGATTTACATCCCTGTAATCGATGCACACTCTAATCGTTCCCTATTTTTTCATTACATGAACAATGTTCGATACCCAATCAGTTAGCGGAACCGAGTAAATGAAACCAACATGTAGAAGTTTTTCAAGTTTTGCCTTGATGGCAGCGGCTTTCTTCGGGTGCACCTGTCGAAGCCGTTTTCATACGGGTTTGACATCTAGATACATATTAATTTCATGTTCAACTATGCTCGAGTCAATGCCTGGCATTTCTTCATATGACCATGCAAAGACATCTCTAAACTCACAAAAGAGAGTGTAATATACTTCCACTTCTGAAGAAGAACAAGATTTGCCGATATGAATATTCTCTACAACATCTGGTTTGGTCAAGATATTTATGGCAATAGTTTCTTCAATATTGGATAGATTTTGCTCGGAATCCACCGTATTTACAGTATTTGATAGAAAATCAAAAATTGAAGGATGATTAAGGTCACTAGAACAATCTTCGTTGTAATCCGGAAGATGGGAACGATGGTGGTAATCTTCCCATGGTGCCTCTCCTATCATCATTTACTGAACAATTCCTTCATCTGTAGAATGTACATGCGACGAAGGATCTGAAGAGGTACCATATTCCTTAGATCTATCTATCCAAACACTTGATGAGCATTGATTTGGGTTTGTCGCCCAGGATGAGAACATTGATTGCTACAATATTTCTATTGGTCTTGGAGGCAATACCTGGTGATGATCCATGCTGACATCATGTTCAGAAATCCTCTGAATATTATTAGATACAGAAGATACCATATTGTAGGTCTCCACTGTGGCTACTTCCACCCAATTACTCAGAGGTGGTAGAGCAAAAGTACCCATCAATGTAGGGTCTTTTAGGAGGCCTACTCTGATATTTTGAAGTGATTGAGAGCTTCCATGGATCATCGGGATGCTTCCCATAACTTGTGAACTGTTGGGGAGAAAGGTTTGTTGGTCTGATTGTAATTCCTCCTTGAAAAGGAAATGCAATCTTTCTAAAGTATGTTGACACAACAGCAGCCATAACATAAATCCAGGGCCTTCCCAGTAGGATGTTGTAATCGAGGTTTCCATCGATAACTTCGACATCAATTTCTATTGGTTTGCCTCCCAGTTCAACTTGAAAGTTCCTTAAAATCACGTACGGGGTGTATGTTCGTCCATCGAATGCTTTTAATGTCGTTGATGATATTGACAAGGGTGGTGACCCTAAATTTTTCCAACAACTCATTGACATAATGCATGCAAATGTCCCCTCATCAATAATTGTTCGATGAACAGTTTTGCTGAGGGATTTCACCTAGATGAGGAAAGCGAGTTGAGCTGGTAACTGAGGTTCATATCCTTTATGATTAAAGGCCACAAGATTGGAATCCACTGGGTCAATCCCACCTATTGTTGATAATAGAGCATGCTTTTAGGAGGGGCAATTTTGTAGTACTTCAAGTGTCGACATAGCGGACGGCGATTGGGCCAGGTCCTCTACTATATTATAATTCTATGCTGCTCTGGCACGAGGATTAAATGTCGATTTGTGTACTACTCTCTTTGGTGGCTTTATCATTAGCTCAGGAATGATGGGTGGCACAACTTCGGTCGAAGTTGTTGTTGAACTACTAGGTTAATCAGTAGCCTTGTTGTTCGACAGCTGTGGATTCCATAATCTTTATTCCTTGTCGATATCAAAGCATCAATTTTCTATTTCAAAATGGACAACATAAGCACTTGGGATGGAGAAGCATTTTCGCTAGCAACTAGATTGGCTTCTGGGTTTGGAAACAGATCGGTCAATACTGTTGAGGTTTTTGAACTCTTAAAGAATTTTTTAATCTCAGCTTTATGAGAACAATTTCTCGTCCAATGGTCTTCATCGCATATGAGACATGGCTGACCAAGTTTCTTTTGCCTAGAGGGGTTTTTACAAGATTTTTCAGGAGACGAATCATCCTGCTTCTTCTTTTTCCCTTTCTTTTTCTTCTTGCCCCCTAGTTGCTTTGGTTCTTTTTCTTTGTCGGTCGACATGGCATTAACCTCTGAGGTAAGACGTTTTTAATTTGCATTTTGACCAGAAACCATACGGGCTTTCTTAGATGTAGCCTTTGTGGTTTTTGTGTTGGTCATACCTATCACGCCATCGCCGGCATGAGAGTATTTGTTTGATTTAGGAGGAGGATGAATGGAAAACTCTGGTCTAGGAGCATCAGTGATTTTGTCATAGAGCATGCTAGACTGAGTATAGATCAAGTCTAGATATTGCGCACGAGCAAGGACTTGCTCTTCAGTGACAACCCCCCCTTTAGCCACATCTTCTATAATAGAAGGTAACAATGACTTAATAAACCATTCAACTAGCAGTTGATCAGGAACATATGTTTTTACCATTCGACGACGACGTCACCACTCATGAATATGATCAGATATGTGAGTGGCTATCGTTTACTTGAAATTGGTAAGAAGCTCCGTTCCTATTTCGTACCTTATTGGTAACTAAAAATGGGTTAAAAGGGTGGTGGAAAGGGTGCTGAAGTTATCGAATGAAGCTCTAGGAAATTCAATGTACCATTTTGTTTTCGGACCAGTTAAATTCGCTGAAAAAGGAAAAGCCTAATCGAATCATCATTGAGAGTGTTGGACGAACACCACAGATGAAAGGTCATCACATGATTCGATGGATCTTCACCTAGATTTCCATTGAATTTAGGAATATCTAATGTAATTTTATGAGGAATCGCCGGCCACCAAGGGGCATAAGCAATCGAATCATTTGTTAGCCGATTCAGATCTGGTAATTCTAAAGTTGCAACAAAAGGCAACTGTCGATTCAAGTTTGGCGAAGCATACCCAGGATAGGATGGGATCGCCTGAGGAGTGGGTATTTGCATACCAGCATAATGTATTTGATGCTGATAACTTTGATAAGGTTGATGGGCATAACCATTTTGATATGATTGATGGTGACCGTTTTGAATATACGGTTGCCCATTACCTGCAAAGCTTTGTTGCTCAGGTCCTCGGTAAGCTTGCTGAAATCGCAGTTGTTGATATTGCACCAGCCATGGCTATGAGACCATTTGTTGTTGCCCAATACTAGATGTTTGACCAAGATGAGGGGTTATAGTACCCATTTGAGCCTAGGTCGCTTCAGTTAAGGATCCACTAATCGATGGTTGTGATTGAGTCGAGGAGACAAGAGGTTATTGTATTACGAGCTAAGAGACTGGAGGTTTACATACAACAGGCAGCGCTTGTACTTGTGACACCGTCACAATAGCCAATGTAGTGGGAATATTCGACACAGGTTGATTTGGTTGTATAGAATATACAATTCTTGGTTGTTGAGGCAGTATTGGTACCCAAGCACTAGATGTGGTTCTAGCCTAACCTGAATTATGTTGTGAACTCTCATATGGTTGTTCTCCCGGAGGGAACAATGAAAAGGCACACTGCCCCCCATATGGCTGCAATTCAGTGTTCAAACGGAAAATTGGCCTTTGGAGACTGGACTGCCCAAATTTATACTGTTGCAAAGCATCAATTTGCTGAGACTCAACATAAAAGATTCTAGATAAGGTTCCGAATGAACAAATAGAAACATACCATACTATCGAACCAGTCCTTGAGTGGACTCCATCTAGTGGTTGAGAACTAGTTGGGACAAATGGTATACCAGCGAACATTGTTGGAGTAGTAGCAGGAGGTTCTGTTGCTGTTGTGTCAGATGACACCGTCCTAGATGTCGATGGTTGTTCAGACATATCGATTCTATCCAAAAGATTTCCTAGTGATTCTACAGGAACTTGTGATGAAGGATGACTAACTTCTGTCATAGAAGGATATAGGTGGATCCTAGTTCCAAAATGCAATGGAGCACTGGATGGAAGATCCTCCACAATATCTTCTATAGCAATCAATCCAGGTGGAAGAGGTAGACCGTTAAGTCCGTAAAATATTTCTGGTGCCAAAGAAGGCATAGATTCTGCAACTTAAAAGTAGTTTTTACCCCTCATTTTACCATTTCATTCGAATTTGGGATTTTTGGAGCTTTGGAGATGCTTTTCCCCCTCGATTTTCATCAGTTGATTTTGGTAGATTCTGTGGACGATTTTTGGCGCCGTCTAGACCAGGTAGGAGCTAAACGTGAGCTCTTCAATTGAATTCTTTCCTTTTTTGATTCTAAGCATGTTTTCCTGCTTTTCTGGGCCTCTGAGGTTTGAACCTATACAGGGGAGTGAATAGATTGTTTGCTTGTTTCCATTTGTTTGCTTTATAAACTACAGATGGAGCCTGAAGTTAAGCTAGCTAGCCTTTGAACTGCATTTTCTATGAAAGTGCAAAGTAGATCAATGCTGCTTCTCCAGGTTTTGTTTAAAAACTGAACAACTAACTTGCAAACATCCTAAGTGCCCCAGTGGAGTTGCCATTTTGTTATCGGGAAAACTAGTGTCCATTCAGAGCTGCTAGTCCCAATAAGATGGGTAGTTATCTTATAAACAAACAAACTAAAGTTACTTGTGTTTTCCTTTATGAGAGATAGATGAGAGAGAAGCAGAGAGTGCCAACCTCAGTCTTTCGCTTGGCTCCTTGCTTGTTTCCTCCCTCCTTTGATAGAGCTTCACCACTCCTTCCTTACTTTTCCCACTTCAAAGAACACCTGTAGAGTCAAAGCAGCATAATACCATCAAAGCATAGAGATCTATAACCATAAACAATATAGGATCAGATGT
>APFE030343590.1:630-13698 GCA_000404065.3 Pinus taeda | reverse complement strand
ACAGTAAGCTGAATTTGGGTGCAGGAGGCTGAGAATCTTTGAAGCCCTAGTTTAAGTTTAAATACCATCAGACCTAATATCTAAAGATCCTTTTTTAGGTCTATTCAAGATTGTGATCAAGTTACTTCAGAACTAGAAATATCATTGTGGTTCTAAGAAAGGCCCAAGAAGCATAAATCTCTTAAATCAGATCTGAAAGGTCTCAGACAGGTTGTTGTTAAAAACTTCAAATTCATACCTAAAATAGATATTTTTGATGTCATCTGTCTCTCTCTGGAAAGCTACGAATAAAGATCACAAACTCTGATTGAATATGCTTTCTTGCATAAGCTATTATTGTCTTGAGAGAGGTTTGAAGGGGTCTTAAATAATCCCTTGATTTCTTCAGGAGTCGAGCTGATGTCACCTTGTAAGAAGCAGTCAAAAGGAAGTTTTGAAACATCTTTGTCCAAAGATAAGCCAGTAAAGTCATTTACCTGTGCATGAGATCTAATTGAACTATAGAAGACACAGTACTCAATCGAAGAGTTGGACTGATGACAAGGACTGATTCCTTAAGTGACAAGGTTGAAGTTGAAGATCTAAGCAAGCATGACTCTGTTTCCATGCAGAGCACATCTTAGTGAGAGGATACTCTATGACGAATAAGAAGCCTGAAAACTTAGATCTATAAAGAGACCAACAAAGCTATCAATCAGTGAAATAAAAGGTATGTCTCATCACTATATTTGCTAACAGTAGTTTTTGTTTGAGATCAAGTTCCTTTGAAGATTATGTCAGTAAATGAGGACCAGGTATATGTCTAGCCAAAAGTCTGTAGCAAGACTTGTATCAAGTTTCTCCTTGGAACTATTGATCTCTAGTTCAATAATGTAAGGTTGAATCCATGTATATCTTGAAGATTGGAAAATTGATCTAGTCATGGGACTGTAAGAGGTCCTTGAAGAAACCTTTAAGGACAGTTATGATGATTGAAGGAGTTTCTGATATTTCAAATGACAACATCATAATCTGGGCAAGATAAGGCCAGTACTGAATGTTTGACATATGATATAACAAACCTGTGTGATTTCTTGAGAGATGTTACATTGTGTTCAAAAGCAGCAAGATGCATTATATATAAGTGAAAAAAAAAAGGCCAAGTCCCTCTTCAAGGTTAAAAATCAAAGCCCTCTTGATAAGTTCAAATCACTTGCAAATCTAGTACTCTCCTATGATAGCAGGTCAAAGATATAAGCATATTGGATTAAATTTTTTGAATGAATCTGTTGTTGCTAAAATCTGAACTTCTGAAGTATTGATGCCATATATATGCTGATGTGAATCTTGCATCCACTGCAATGGGTATTTGGGTGCTGGAATCTATTATTGCTGCTGCTACAATGTTTTGAAAAAGCCGAGCCAAGGTTACTTGGGAGCAGGAGCGGAAGCGGGAGTAGGGAGCGAATTTTTATATAATATATATTTTTATATATTTTGATGCATATATGTCAACAAAAGCATGTAGAATGATGAATTAGAAATTAAAAGCATAAAAACATGGATTGAACCATATAACATCAATCATCTAGAAGTTATAATCTTCATCAACCACATCCACAAGTTAGTAACATACAACATATCGAGTCTCATGATCCATCAATCTTAAAGTTTCAAGCTTTCAAAATTCAATATATAATATTTATCATCATTTATCAATACAGTTGTACTTGTAACCATTGCCATTACCAAGGAACCAAACTATAACAAAGAATATCTAACATAAAATGAAATATTTCAACTTTCAACTTTCACTAAGCATCAAATTCATAAATCCTTACCAATGAGTTACAATTGCCAACTTCAAACTTCAAAATTAAATAGTCATATATTGTTTACAGAAAATATCATAATAAATATGAAAGAGTCAACAGTTATAAAAACTACTAGAAACTATAAAAGACAAATAAATCTATTGTCTACAGCTTCCTCTTGCTGCCACGAGAAATTTTTAATTTTTGAGAAGGTCCTGGTGGTCTAATAGTACTGGGAGTCTCCTCCCACATAGTTGGACGACCAAAACCAAAAGCCACATGCCCTCCACGTGAGGATGTAGAAGGATGTAGATGGAGGTGGCGGCAACAAAGGCAAAGATGTTGGAACTCGAGCATTGCTACTGGATGGTGGGGGTGGCACGGCTGGTGTTGCTTCATCATCATCTTTCAAAAGTTTTATTTGCAATTATTCTAGATGTAGAGCACCATCCTCCAAATTATCTTCCTCTGGGTCATTGTCCCAAGTTGCATATGATGTGTCCTCACAAGCCCGATCACAATAATGACTCAACAACCTCAAGTTGTAGTGTACATAAACCAAGCTTTCTGCCCGGTTTTTATTGTGTCTGTTTCTTCTCACATTATGGATGAAGTTGTAGGTGCTCCAACACCTCTCTGTAGAAGAAGTATTTACAACCTGTGAGAGCACCTTTTTTGCCAATTTTCGCAATAATCCTTGGCCCCCGTATGCGTCCCACCATGTGATAGCATCAAATCTATCCCTATCTTCCATTGCATGCAAAGAACCAAACACTTCAGTGCTAGTCAAGTATTTGCCTAATTCAAGACAGATTAGCACACTCCTCACTGTCAGGGACCAGCTTGTCTAATGCTTTCATATATCCCTCTTGTACCTTTGGATTTGTATGGGGTTTGGCCCTAACCCCACCCCAAGGTGCAGGTTCACCCAACCAAGCTAGAGAGTAGTATTTTAGCATAAGGATATACACCAAGGCATGTAGTGGAACATTAAGTTTATTCCACTGTGCACACACAAAATTGTGAATAATATCATACAAGTTGGGATCTTTTTCCTGAACAATATCTTTTATTTGTCGCAACATGTTATCGATCTGCTCATACACCTCCCCAATCATTGGTGCATCTGTATCTACCTAACAAATCATTGTGTGAACCAAACACCCAGACCAAAATATGTTGGGGTTATCTATCCTCAATAATTGCTCCCACTGCCTTACAATTAGAAACATTATCAGTGATGACTTGGATGACATTGTATGGGCCAATATGTTCAATTGCTTCAGGTAATAGTTCTGCAATGTTGATGCCAGTGTTGAACTTTTCTGAGTAATCATATGTTGAAAGGAAGACTGTACCACTATTAGACACAGCAAGAACACTTCTCAATGGCTTGCCTTTTACATTTGTCCATCCATCGGATACAATGAATATCCCATGCTCATTCCAAGAATTTGTCATTTTACTGAAAGCATTGTTGAATTTTATAAGTCTATCCGTTATAAAATTAATCTGTATTCTGCTAGTTTAGTTCTTCTACTTGTTTAAAATCGAACAAGTTATTTAACACATTAAATATTGAAATAAACACAATACAATCACAACATCTATAGATCATCAACTGAAAGAAAAAAAGCACACAAGTGACACCATTATTTTTGGACCAATGTCCCCAGAAAAACCCAATGTGGGAAAACTGGTGTAGCTATTCAGAGGGTTATATTATTATGCAGTTTATCTAAGTACAACTGGGTGCCTAACTGGCTCACCCAACAAAGAAAAGATACACGGCAACAATACCTCTATATCCGGAAACAGGTATTCAGAAAACCCGTCCCACGAAACCCTCTCTGACACAACTAAAGCTTAGCGCTGGCCCTTCTGGCCTTTGCATCAGCCTCCTGCTGACCTGTGTCAGCCCCAGGATTCTCTGCATCAACCCTCTGAGGCACTGCGCGACCTCTGGGAGCCTCTGCGTCACTCCCTCTGCCCTCTGCGTGGATGACACAGTCTCTCTGGGCTCTGCGCTGCCTCTGCTAGGCTCTGCGTAGCCTGGACTAACTGCTACTCTCAATCCCTCTGCTTCTATGCTGCTCTCCCAGTATTGTCCCTACCTCTCTGCCTCCTACTCACTGCCCCTCACTGCTGATTACTGATTCGACTTTGCGTAGCAACCTTGCTCTAGCAAAACGAATGATTGATCACTCTAGTGTGTTCTCCAACTAACCCTCAAGCCTCCTCTTATACTTTACTCGTTGATCCATCAACAGCCGAGATTAAATCTCTAATCAACGGCTAAGATTAGATTTGGCTTCATCTGTGACTTTTGGAACCTTCTAATCCAGTTTTATATTAATACCCTGTTGACATGGCGAATTTCCGCTATGCCAACAAAGGGAACTAACCCGATCGCAAGCCCCAATTAGACCTACTTTCATTCGGAATGGCTAGTTCCAACGGATTTTAAGGGACCCCGTAAACTGTTAAATGCATTGATAGATTGATTCCGAGAGGAAGACTTCAATTAAATCAACAAAATAAAACAGCAAACCTCTATGTATTAAATCCTATCTACACTACTTCTAACTACTCTAATCTAGTTCTAGCTATCCTAATCTATCCTGCAAGAGCATGACGAAAGAGACGTTAAACATCATATATGAATCCCAAGTCTAAATGAATCAATTACTGGTTCACATAAGAACAAGGCTGCATCAATTCTAAATTGCAATCCAATCACTCACACAGGAATACACATTCCTTTTATGGAATTAAAGCTTGCAATTGATGTTTAACATAGTTTCAAATCAGGGGTTGCTCATGAATTAACTATGATGAAGAATCACATTCAAACAACCAAAGCTAATCATAAACTATAAGTCATCAATGGGCACAAACACAAATCACGATCATATTTGTGCTCTCAACAACATCCTGATTCTTAACATATAAAGAAGAGGGAAATCAATCTGAGAAAAGGCTCCTTCTCTGACCCAAACAATCTTCCTTACTCACAATAAACAAAAGTTGTTCTGCCAAACGAAAAAGCCCTTCTCTCATCTACGGAGGTAATATTTATGCCCTCCCGAACTGACCCTCTTGTCCCCCATGACTTTTCCACTCCCCTTTCTTTTCACTACATGGATCAAAAAAATATACAGAGGAGAACGGTCGATGAGATTGTTGACACATCGAAGCCACCTTTGCTGGAGCTTCCTTCATCCTAGGGAAATGAATGGGTGTCGATGAAACAGAGAATGGTCGCATATCATTTCGTTGCACCTGTGTGGAGTGTCTATTATTCCCTGTCATTTCTTGGAGGAAACTAAAGATGTCGTGTCTATCGTCTCACATTTAGCATGCTTTGAGGTATTTCTGGAGGGAGTGACATCTTGATGGATCAGCATTGTGCTTCCCTTTTGACACAGAGCAGGCCTTCATTATGCATTATGGCGATTCATACCCCTTTCTGCAAGCTTCGCCTTTGCAGTATCGACACCGGAGGTGCAGAGGTGTCATCTAGACATATAGCGCCTTTATCTGCTACCACATCCACTAGAACTCACCTGCAGAAATAATTCATATTAGCCTTATGATTATGAACAATATAACAAAAATGTTCAAACAAAACATAAACGTTGCCTTCATTAACTTCTATAAAACTACGAGAACAAGCGTGAAAAGGATTTACGCACAAAACACACGCAACACACAATTTCCCGCTCAATCCATAGTCTTGGCACAGTTTTCGAGGAGTTCACTTGATCGCAATCGAGTATTGGCCCCTCCACAGGTTGTAGTACCCATGCCTTCCACTTCCCCGATGTGTGACTACACTATTGGGACTACACAGGCCCGCCCTTTACACTAAAAACCCGCTCCCTTTGTTATATCAGGAATTTTGGAAAACACGAGAAAACAAAGAAAATTTTGCACCGATCACTTAGGCCAAACCTCAAATTTTATATATCGGGGCCTATAAATATCGTTGGGTCCGACATATTGCATATCGCAATATGCACAACCCTGGGGCTCCGCCGATTGCGATATGCAACGGGGCTTCGG
The DNA here is from genome assembly GCA_000404065.3 of Pinus taeda. Classification (NCBI taxonomy): domain Eukaryota; kingdom Viridiplantae; phylum Streptophyta; class Pinopsida; order Pinales; family Pinaceae; genus Pinus; species Pinus taeda. The sequence continues at coordinate 7,840 of APFE030343590.1, read as the reverse complement.
ACCCAAAAATATATATATCGTATTTAATAAGCTCGGCGGGTCCACCATATCGCCGCGCACATTGTGTATAAGGCCCGAGCTCCGCCGATATGCAATATGCGATTGGGGAACCGAACCCGATAATGTATATAGTGCAATTAGTAATGTCATTGGGTCCGGAGGCCAGTGGCGCGCCATACATATATATATAAACCTTAGACCTTGGCCGATTGCGATATGCGACGGGGCTTCGGACCCGACATATATATGAAGTATGGTTAATAGTGTCGTCAGGTCCGATGCCTTATGGTATGCGTTATGTGCCAAGGTTGAGTGTGATAAGCGAAAAGGGATGATTTATGTATGGTTTCGAGGTATTTCCATTATAACGAGTCATAATGGGAATAAAGATGCGATGGGAGATTTTGAGGGGTTAAACAAATCCCGATGAGCATATGAATGAAGGGCTTAAACGAGGTTATATGCGAGGGATTTGTTAAGGGGCTTTAACCATTTATAAGTGGAAGATTTGGCTCTTCATAGAGTTAAAATCACTAGGATGAAACAGATCATTCGGAGAGATGAAAGATCAGACTTCTAGGGGACCCATTCAAAATTGCCACCAGGGCAAGTTTTAATAGGGTGGTGGTTGTGGCCACAACAAATGGCGAACCGTTGGGCAAACCAGTTATCTCCGTTTCCAAATAATCCTCAGATCAATAAAACATCAAGGTGTTAAGATAAACTTGAAATGCAAACTATATAGATAGACAAGAATAGGTTCCACTTCAACATCAGTTGCTTCAAGTGGGATAGATACAAATAGCTTCTACTTACTGATAGGATTTTGATAGGCATTCTCCAATGGCAATGCTATGGGATTCATTAACCTTCCTTTACCTATTTCCTACTTTCAAAAATCCTTTTGGGGCCATCACTGGTCTGTCAATACATATTTAGGTGTGTACCTCAGCTCTTTATTGTTCATCAAACATGATGTAGATATGCTTATCTACACTTTATATGAGAATTTCAGTGCTATATTTTCATATGATTGAATGGGGTGCAGTCATGGATCATGCCATATTTTTAAACTACTTAAGTAAACAACCCATCTAATTGACCCATTAATAAAAATGTTAAAACTTAGAATATATGAAGATATCTATATAATACATTAAATTTATGAATATATAGTTAACTTTACAATTATAAAATTAAAAAGATATAAATAATAATTAAAGATAATAAATATTGAAATGTTATAAGTATATATATAACATTAAATATTTATAACATATATTTGATAAAGTGATCATTTAATAATTATAAAATATATTAATCAGCATAAAGACCATGGATATCGATCATATAAAATCTAAACTCATAAAGACCACCCTATCTACTGGATTAATTGCAAGAAATATCGCAGAGAGGCTTCAATGCTGAGAGGCGCTGGCTGCAAGTGGGAGGGCGGCCACCGCCAGGCGAGGGGGATATATAGCAGAAGCCTGACCCGGGAGCAGGGGGGCAGAGAGAAGGAAAGACTCATTAGCAGGAAACTCGGAGAAGAGATTTTACAGCAGAAGAGCCTTGAGTGATCTGAGTTATGGGCACAGAGGGACAGAGAGCCTCTGTGGAGAGCTTCTCTGGATCGGGCAACCAGGTTGCTCTGTCTGGTCGGGTGGTATTGGCCATCTCGAAATTGAATCACAGGAGTACCAGTTCAGCAGCGGAATCGGAAGTCAGCAAGCAGCTCAGGTAGGTGCAGGTTTCAATTTTATGCATTACTGTCTTTAAATTTCATGGTTATCTCTGGTTGCTGTAATTAGAAAATAGGATACTACACATGGTATCAGAGCGGGTTCAAACTCTCGGACCTAGGAAAATGATGTTAGTCTGTGCTTTTCAATTAAACTGTATTCATTATTAGAAAACTGGGTTTCTGCAACAGTATGGTATTTTAAAGCATATTTTGGGCCAACTGTGTGTATCACTCTCCTAGCAGGTAGGTCATAAGTATTAATGACTGTAGCTGTTCCTGTCCGACAGTCACCCAGTTTTGAGCACTCTTCTGCAAGGCCTAGACCAGTAGCTTCAGGTAAAACTGAGCTGCTATACAGTTCATACAAAATTCTCTTTACCATTTCTCTGCAACAGGCTCGTATTTATTATATGAGTTCTTGGCGGAGGGTTCAGATTTGGCATACAAAGTTTTCCACACTTCGTTGACCTTTTCCACTGGCCCAACTTGTCGAAATTCAGTGACGACGGACCTGGTAACTTCGGTCGCCCTTTTGCTGCCCCGTAAAATTCACTAGATTGTGATTTCAGTGCTGGAGGCACACAACTGTCAAGCTTATTGATTACGTTACCCATCTTTTATCTGCGAACTGCAGAATCTCCAAGGACTTTCCCTCGACCTTCTGATAGACGGGCATGATAAAAACTTAACAGCTCCCTCCAAGGCATAAACCCTTGTTTTAGAAGGCCTGAATTTTCTCTGGCATTCTAGTAGATATTAGAACATCGAGTCGTAGCCTTCTGGCAGTTTGACTAAGATGACATGGTTGAATTGTAAACTTTCTTAAGGTTTAGAACGCGAGTTAACAAAATATCTCAGGAACAAGAAGTTTGCCCTGTTCGTTTTAACACATTTCGTGGCCGCCCTCAACGTTTCATCAAGATAACACGGGTCATGACTATAGCGAACCGTGGAAGGAAGACCGAGACATACGTCGACTTTCTTCTTTGTGTAGCCCGTGGATAAATATCTGTTGACGTCTAGCAGTGATATTATATTAATTTTAATTTTTTTTTTGTAATTATAATTAGTAAAAGTTATGAAGATAATATAGTTAAATAAATGGTAAATATATATAGTGATGAGTACTCCCGCCTGTCACGCGGGTGACCCGGGTTCGATCCCCGGCAACGGCGTTGATAGATTTTGCCTTAGGAATTGTATACGAACAAGAAAAGAGATGGAAAATCTGCGGAAAATAAACCGCTCACATGTGGGGTTATTCGAAATTACATACGAAAGAAGAAAACAGATGGAGAAATAACCCCACTGCAATTGGAACCCGCGACGTTGCGTTCCACGTGAACTCTATAACAAAAGGTTATTGTGTTAATATTAAATATGTTCCTTGCAAAAGTTATTGGGTTAATATTAAATATGTTATACACTAGATATAGTTTTGTGGACTTTAAAATTGCTACATAAAATATTTAATATGTGAATTATCTCGCATTATTAAAATTAATGAAAAATCATAAAAATTAATTAAAATAGAATTTTGTTTTAATTATTATTATTCTGAATTATTAAAAATTGGTGTATCAGTGAAAGTCGCTTCCGTCAAATGTGATGCTTAATTAATTATCGCACACGATCATGATATTACTCTTTTTCCTTGTGCTTCTGAAGGTACTCCTGGTCCTGGTTCCGAGGATTAGTTTAGTTGGTAGTAAAATATTGTATCTCTGTGGGTTAGTTTAGTGGTTAGTAAAGCATTGTACCTCTGTTAACGAGAAGTGATAAGATTCAATAATTGAGTAGATAAAAGTTATCAGTGATACTATTCAAGAATTAATCTTGCATGCAAACTATTTGAAAAAAAAATCTAAGCAAACACAGAAATTTTAGTAGGAAAAACTGAGATATTCCTAGGGGGGATCTCTTATATTGATCACATATAACACACAGCAAATTTAACAATTATTCTAGTCTTGATTTTGCTTGACTGTAAGCATTTTCATGACCGATCTAGCTTGGCTGTGGAGTTTTCTAAGGTCTGGTGCAGGTTTCTATCCCTGAAGTAGAGCATCCATTCTTTGCATTTGATTGCTTGAGGAATAGTAGAATTGCTTATAACTTTCTGTCATCTCCTCAAGGTTTTTTATCTTCGTTTGTCTCTCATAGTTCAGAGACTTAACTCCCTGTTGCATTTTCTGTTTAGATCAAAATCTCACTACAGAGTTCAGATCTAGCTCTTTGAGTTTGCATTGATCATTAATCACTGTCAGTTCTCTCATCCGTCCTTGAGTATTTGTGTTTGCAGCACTTAAATTCCACTTGTTTGTGATTGATAAATCATATAAGTGAAGTTTCTATTAAGTACATAACTAAAGGATGTCTCTGTTATCAGTGATTCATTGAATAATCCAAAAGAGTTTCATTGATTACTGTGGAATCTTAGAGTCTTGGCATCTCTTACATTAAAGCATCTTGCAAACTAGCATCATTTCATTGCTTATCCCTTTGCATTGCACTTGCATTTTCTAGAATTACTGCTTGGTCTAATTACGTTTGGATATTTCTTGGCAAGTAGTGATTTTCTCTCTTATTAACAATCTCATTTGCTCTCTAAGAACCCTGTTATTCTAAGGCATTGTGAGATCTTGCTTTAACATTCTCTAAATTGTCATAGCTCATTGAGTATTTCTTGCTGCTTCGCTAATTATTGTCAATAAGCTAATAATCTTGATCTTAAACATTTATCTCATATATTCGTTATAAGCTAATTCACCTGACACAGGGACATAGGACAGGGGACACCCATGACATGAAAATTCAAGTGTCTGACACGAGCACGTAGACCCCCTGGAACAGGACACATAGGACAAGTTCTATATTATTTATTTAGAAAATATATAAATATATTAAAAATTAATACTAAATAGATATTTCCTACACAAATTCTCATTCATGACACAAATTCAAACATAGATCTAGATTCTACATTGTAAAATGTAAAATTTCCAAGTTGTACAATGTAACATTATGCATACAAATACAATTGTGACAAAACAACTACAAGGTAGTAGGTAGCTCATGAGTCATCAATCATCATCATCATCAAAATCACCATCACTGTGAAACCCTCTCATTATTGCAACCCCCTCTGCATATTAACAGGGATATTTAGGATCTATACTCTTCTGCATTATTCATTTTAGGATAGAATACCCTGCATAGGACAAGGAGGTCGCGAGACCATCCTCCTTGACCTCGGTACCAGTAAGATCCGCCTAGCGGGTAAAAATAGCAAAACTATACCCGTTTCCAAATGTATTATTGCAAACAAAAGTTACGTGTTAAAAATTCGGTCGACTACCTCATAACTTTGATAAAATTTTATTGTGTGTTCAGGAACCATTGCAAATGGTGAAGACATATGAGCGACGACGACGTGATCGAGCGGCATCACCACCTGTAATGCCGTCGCCGTCGTCATCATCATCCCCAGCGTCACCACCGAGACCTTCATCAACATCAACCGCCCCAGCGCCAGAGTTAACTGTAATAATGAACTCCTTGGAAGCCTTATTAGCAACGTTAAAAGAAACCACTAAGGCTAAGACCAAGGAGGAATCCCCTCATTTGGCTACCAGTTCGGCGGAACCAAAGAATTTCGAGCCCAGAAGGTCGACAGAGGACATCGCTAGGGAGCTTCAAAAAATCAGACTCCCGGAATTCTCAGGAGGCCGAGCGGTGAACGCGCTGAAGCGTGGTTGGAGGGAATGAACAGATGTTTTGGGTTAAAAGAATATTCGTCTTCAGCAAAGACAAAAATTGCCGTGTTTCAACTCAGGGAAAGTGCCTTGATATGGTGGGGAAATCTGGAAAAACAGCTGCACCTTACATCGGATAGTGTCCCTTGGGAACTGTTTGAGGAAAGGTTTCGCGCAAAGTATTTACCTCCGTACTTTCAGCAACAGCAGGCAAGAGCCTTCCATATGTTAGTTCAGGGAAGTAAAACGAGAGTACGAGATAAGGTTCATGGAACTGGTAAAATACATTCATTACTTAGACTCAGATGAGCGTCAGGCTGAAAGATTCATTTTTGGGTTAAACCCTCGCATCCGAGCCTTGGTAAGCATGTGGAAGCCATCATCCGTAGCCGAGGCAGTTGAATGCGGCCGTTATGCAGAAGAGCACCTGGGGATCAAAAGGGATATGGGGCCAGCTGGGCCTGTCCAAACAGGATTTCCAGGAAAGACTCCCCGGAACTTTTTCAGGGGGGGTAGCTCGAGGCCGCCGTACGGTAACAGGTTTGCCCCGAGAAATATAGGAGTGGGAGCGCCCATGGCAGTAAACACTATAGCCGCGGGATCATCAAACACCAGTCCTTGGGCATCTCAAAGGACCGCTAGCGGAGGGAGGAATTCGAGAGGAACCAATGCGAGAGGACGAAGCTCGTTCTCTAGAAGCTCACGTCCTGACTCGAGGGGATCAGCGCCAGTTAATTGTTGGGGATGTGGGGGACCGCACTTTCAGCGGGACTGCCCTGGAGCTTCGTCAAATATATTGCATAGCGCTGGGAAGGAGCCAAATTCGGACAACCGGGGTAACCATAGAATTCATGCAGTGGTCGATCGTGACCAAGCAGCACATCAATCCACGGTAGTGGAATCTTCAGGTACTATCAATGGTATAAAACTCAAAATCTTATTTGATACTGGTGTCACAGATAGTTTCATTTCTTCATATGCATTAAACAAATGTGGGCTGGCAGCTCGTAGACAAAATGATTTCCATCAAGTGGAAATGGCCTCAGGAGAACTCCAATCCGTAGGCTTGAGTGTGGATCAATGCGAAATTGACCTAGGGGTCTGTTTGACTAAACTGAAAGTTTATGTCACGGCATTAGGGACGTATGATCTTATCATAGGTATGGATTGGCTGGAAGCTCACCAAGCGTGGGTAGATTGTTATGGAAAAAGGATTTTGGGCTTAAATGATGAGGGAGAAGTAATCCAAATTCAAGGAATCAAGAGAGAAATTTCGTTGCGCTACATTTCGGCAATGCAGGTGAAGCGTTGTTTAAGAAAGGGTTGTCAGGCTTATGCAATTCACGAAGTAAGCCAGGAAAAGGGACCGTCCTTAGAACAATATCCGGTGTTGGCCGAATTTCCAGATGTATTTCCAAAAGAACTACCGGGATTGCCTCCGGTAAGAGAGTTGGACCTTACTATCGAGTTAAAACCAGGTACCCATCCAATCTCTAAAGCCCCTTATAGAATGACGGCGCCAGAACTTCGGGAACTGCAGGTCCAGTTAAAGGAACTACTGGATGTAGGGCATATTCGGCCCAGCACATCACCTTGGGGCGCTCCGGTAATTTTCGTGAAGAAGAAGGATGGAACTTTAAGATTATGTGTGGATTATCGAGAATTGAATCGAGCTACAGTAAAGAATCAATACCCTATGCCTCGAATTGAC